>VZTG01002323.1:210550-477042 GCA_013397845.1 Melanocharis versteri | reverse complement strand
CAGGCAGGGCCGTGGCCGGGAGCACAGGGGCTGGGCAGCCGCTGCTGCAGGGCCGTGCCAGAGCCCTGCTGGGGTCCCTTCGCCCCCGTGCCGAGCTGTGGCATCAGCTGCTGGGCTCTGTCCTTCCGCTCCTCTCCTCACTCCCTTCAGAGAGACTGGGCAGGATGTAGCTGCACCTCGCTGCAACAGGCGGAATACTTGTTACTGTGCCTGTGACCCCAGCAGAATCACTCTCACACTCGTGTTCTGGTGCACGCCAGTTGAAGAAAGAGCCCAGCTGGCTCCCTTCCCACTCAGCCTCTGCAGCAGTGAACAGCTTTCTCCAGCAGAATGAATCACGCTCCCGAAGCTCTGCACCAGCCACGAGCGCTTCCGGGCCTCCGACACTGCTCCTGCCACTGCTGGCCTCGTGCTGGGACACAGGGACCCGGGTGGCTCTGCAGCCATGCAGCCCAGGGCTCGGGGAACCTGGCAGCCCCTTCCTCTGCTCCCAGAACTCTGGCTCCAAAACACAACAAAAAACCCACGGGTTGCCCTGAGCCTGAGGACTGAGCTCACACGCAGCCACACTGCAAAGTGTACATGAGCCTGTGTCTGAACAGGGCTCCTGTGGGCCTGGGGGTGCAAACCACTCTGGCTTAGGGCAGGCCAGGCAAAATATACTGAGAACATTTAAACAACATATGAATAAAACCCACTTGCCATAAACGCTACCTGTTTGCTCCATTCACAAGGGAGAATCTCACCCCTGGTGCACAACCTTTGGTGCACAACCTTTGGTGCACTTTTACACTAAGGAACAGGAGAAGAGAGAGGAGCTTTGACTGATCTACCTACAAAGTGCAGCATTTGGGAGTCAGTGCCTCTCCTCTGCCTCAGCATGCCCGATCCCTGAGTGTAACAGCGTGTTCCAGAGGAGCACGTTCCAGAGGAGCACATTCCAGAGGAGCAGGTTTTAGACGAGCATGTTCCAGAGGAGCAGGTTCCAGAGGAGCAGCTTTCAGAGGAGCATGTTCCAGAGGAGCGGGCTCCAGAGGAGCAGTTCCAGAGGAGCAGGTTCCAGAGCAACCACCTGCAGGACGTGCAAGTGCAGCTGTCAACAGCCTCTGCGACCACTGCAGTGTGGCCACCACAAAAGAAGCACTATAATAGCTCCAGAAAAGTAATGAAGTTTAATGGTCCAATTACGCCTTTGCCTTTAAGGAAATACAGAAACAGGGTTTTTACACTTTCTCACCTACATAAACATTCTTTAGAAGAGAACTGGTAATAAGACTAGAAAATTAGTTCTAGAAATTCAGTTCAGTCCAGAAAGTCAGTTCCTAGTTTAGAATACTCTTCATGATATTTTTTTCTGATGATTATTGTCATCATTTTTTTCTAATAACAACAGGGTCCTTACATGCCCTTTCACACGTTTTCAGTAAAATTTGATTTGAAATATTTAGTTTCTTTCATATTTATCTTTGTCATTCTCTGCTTGGAGGAGGCCTGCCTGGTCTGAGGGCTTACAGTATCAGACAGTCTGTCACTCCTCATGTTTCCTTCCTCTGTCACAATTTAATATATTTTGTCCTGCTAGCTGCTATGAATCAGGAGCTCAGTTTGATTCGAAAGGAGTCCAAATGGGTGAGCAAGTGGCATTACATAATGACCAGCTACAGCTGGAGTCGGGGTTGCTGTTGTCACTGAGCTCTCTAGGCCATAAATGTTTTCTCATTCTGTCTCATCCCTTGGCTGTGCAGCAGCACTCGGCACTGCTGCTGCCTATCAGCACATGCATCAAAGGCACCCCTCTCCCTCCTGGATGTATGTGCATGTGAGCAGCATTCTGGATCATTCCTCCTTCACCCACCAGCTTGGCGCTGTGGGATTCCTGGAGATGAGACAGGGTCTGCTTTTCGGTCTGTAAGCCGCAATAATTGCCAAGATTACTTTCCATTATCATCCTCATTATCTCCATCACATATATAGTTTTTTCAAGCAGCCTTTTGTTTATGAGGAAATAGATGTGATCAGGCAGCTGAGAACTGTGGGAGACAGCGTAAGACCAGACTTGGTACTTGTGAAAAATCAAAATGAAGCCTCTGCTCATGAAACAGATCAACCACATTCTGGTGCCTGTTTCTGACAACTGAATTAGAGACATTTTTCAAACAGTTCATTCCTATATAAAGGCTAAACTTGTAAAGGTCAGCAGAATACTGAGTTATTTCCTATTAAAACGTCGGTTGCTGAAGGATGCTTTTCTAGTGTAACTAGATTTTTAAGAGATTTTGCAACTTTGTTTATATGATTTTTTTCTTTTTCTGCTTATGCATTTTCCAGGAGAATATGTTCTGCACTTCAGGTTTAGTTTGGAGGTAGTAGTCACAGACAGAGAAATCCTGGATATGTATTATTGCTCATAACAACTGAATATGCTTCCTTTTTTTCTTCTTGTTTACTACTAGAAGAAAACACTATTACAGGTACAGCCCCGAGCAATAAAGTAAGGGGAGCAGATTATGCTTTGTGCTTGAAAGGGTTTTGAAATTCCAGAATTTGGTTTGTTTCTGGTTTGGATGAAAATGAAGTATTTTAGCAGTCCCTGCAAAAGGCCAGTCCAGCACTGGCTGTCCTGCACCTCATGGACACAGCTGTGGAGCTGGACAGCAACTCCTGAGGAGCTGCAGACTGGAAAGCCAAAATCCCAGTGCCACATGGGCACCCTGCTCAGCAGCCAGGAGCTGGAGCCATCTCCCTGGCAGCCCCTCAGATGAGTGGCAGAGGCTGAGGGAGCTGAGAGCAGCTCTGAGCGCTGGGCAGGAACAGAGGTGCTCGGCTGAGCAGTGCCAGAGCCTGGCAGAACCTCCAAACCATGGCCATTCTTCATTAGCCTTTGGGTAAAACCACACTGCCTCTGGGTGCTGCTTTGGTCTGTGCAAATCAGCGCTCTCCACTCACAGCGTTTGTGACCAGCTTTAGCTGAGGCTCCAAGTCACAGATTCCACGAAAGCTGGATGCCTGTCTCCATCAGGCTCCTTTGCAAACCCCCTCTTCTGAGAGCCTCCCATTGTTGGGATACAGCCCTGATGCCACAGGCTTTAATGTGTTCAGGGTTAGAGCCCAATGGATTTCACACTAAGAACAACCAAGAGATAAACAACAGCATTCTGTGAGACTGGTGAAATAGTCTGTTTCTGAAGACTTGGAACAAGAGAAAAATGCTATATTTACACAAATTTACAATATTTAAAGCTTTAGTCCTCATCTTACTCTTCTTAAAGAACAAAAAAAAACACCTCATAATTCTGTGCTATTTAGGAGTGGGGAAAAAACACATGAATAATAAATGTCATTAATGCCAGCGTTGATTATAATTTAATTGTCCACAGACATTTATTTCTGGTTATTTTTCCTCTCAGTGATACCACCACAGGAAAACATGAACTCACAACTGAATTTGATAAAATTTTACGTAGCTAGAATAAAGATTCAAGATTTTTCTTACATGAGGATTATGATACTTGTAGTTAGTTGACACTCAAGAGGCTGTTCTAGTTGTACTTGGTTTGAAATCAGAACGATCCATTTGAGACTTATTAGAGTTAAGCCACAGACCTTAAGTTTTACTACACGGCTTCAGGTCTCTGCAGACTCCTTTAGCTTCAAGCGTTTTGGGGAATAAAAGTGAATTCATAATTTAACAAAACATAAATTACAGTTCTTTGTATTTTCTCTGAGTGATTACGTTTTAGTAACACTTCTAGCTTTGGTGCTTTCAAAAAAAAAGTCGAAAAATTACACCCTGATTCAAGGATCCAACTGGCTTTTTCTTGAGAGAGTGGTTGACCTTCCCAAGCAACCAGTAGTTTTACCTTAATTCTTTTCCAGGCTGTGTATTTTTAATTCTATGAGGTTGGTGGTTTTTTTATTCTTTCAATGATTATAACATTACACTGTAAAAATAGAGATTTCCTGTGAAGCAGACACATATACAATCACCGGCTACAATATATCAACACATTTATGCCCGTTTAGTCTTACACAGCTCCAAGTGTAGGAGTGGGTGGCTGTCCTGGCTCACACGGAACTGCTGCTTACGTACAATAATTACCCAAACTTTAGAGCTTTAGCACATCTCTCTCCACTCTGTTCTTGGAAACAATCACACCAATAGCACACAGGAGTGATGTAATGCTTTAGGTTATTAACAGGTGCTGTTTCTTATGGCTGTGTGCAGCTATATTGTTCTGTGCTGTTGGTATTGGCTCTGATAATGCTTAGTTGAATTCCACCTAAAAATAGGTATGAACGAAAGCTATTTGGAGGAGGATATATTAAAATTTTATAACATGTTTTCCAGTGCCTCATGCAAATCTTGGCTATTTCCCTGCATAATCAGCTTGCGTGGTTGAAGGTTGAACTGCAAAGGGCTGAATCCTGAAAACAGCAGTTCCTGTAAACCGTATTTCTGGAACCTGGGGTTTTCTCCAAACCCCCCGTACAACGAGAATGATCCACCATTAGGGACTAGACTGAGGATATGAGGTCTTCAGCCAGAAAAAGATTAAGGTGCCTGCAGATTGCCACTGTGTGGGATGGCTTTAGAGATTCAATACATTGTGCTCAAGCACTTTCATCAAATGGGTCCCATATGGAAAATAAAATAATACAGGTTTCCGGAAGCCTGCTCTTGTGCCTTCAACCGGTCTAGGAGTCCACATGAGTGATGTGTGTAAAGGCACAAGGAGATTATGCATCGTACCTGGTCTAGCTGGGAACAGGCTGCTTTGGCTTTAGAGGCACCAGAGCTGGGCTCTCCCAGGCACAGCTGTCCCGCTGAGATATCCGTGTGCAGAGACTCCTCTCACTCAAATGTGCTCCTGCACTGAGCTGGGATTTTACAGGTTCAGTTTTAAAATGCAAAGTAGTGCTTTTTCCCCTCCTTTTACATCGTTTGTGTTATCGTGTCATACACAAAATGACATCAGAGGCTGAGCAATGTGGCTCCCCAGGCAAACTGGTATAAAATGAACAAAAAGTCAGCAACCTGCTGCTGGCAGAATAGCTCACTCATTCCAAACCACAGCACTTGTTTGCACCTTCATTCCCCAGAAAAGCCTCTTATTTTAATATCCTGAAGCATAGAACGCGTAGTTTACTTACAGAAAAAAAATACTTTTGAAAAGACAGAATTTAATTGTTTAATTCATTGTGTCTCTCTCAACTTCCGGCATAAAATAATGGAACAGAATAGACTGTTCCAATTGGATGGGAAATGCAGTGATCACTGCACTGCCTGACCAGGTTAAAGCAGGTTAAAGGCATTGTCCACATACCCTTAAACACTGACAGCCCCTCTAGGGAGCTTGTTCCAGGGTCTGACCATCCTCCTGGTAAAGAAATACTTCCTAATGACCTGCCTAAACCTCCCTGGTGCAGCGCTGAACCATTCTCACACTGGATCCTGTCCCTGGATATCCCGGGAGAAGGGGTCAGCACCTCCCTGCCCATGTCCCCTCCTCGGGATCCTCCCTCAGCCTTGTCTCCTCCAAAGCAGACCTGCTCCAAGTCCTTATCTGCTTGTCACAGGACGCCTTCCAGCCCTTTGGCAGCTTTCTTTCGTCCCCTGGGCACGTTTAAGCAGAACTGTCTTTAGCTAAGCAAAATCTCTCAAGCCTTTGTTTTAAATGCACAGTAGGAAGCCCAAGTATCAGTATGAACAAGGATTATTCTCTAAGGAAACCTTGCCCGGAAGTGACAACAGTGATCGTTCTAAAACAAATACATGCTCACACCTACAGGACAGAGTGCCTACAGCATCAAAATTGTTCCTCACTTATATTCCCTTTATCATGATAAAGGTCAGGTTCTTTCACCAATCTCTAGTCAAGTGGACTGATGCATGTATAATAAATTACAGAAATGCCCTTTGAGCCTCTATTATTTTGTGAAAAGAAATAGCTAAGCAAAGGGTGCTCATTCACCCATAAGAAAAAAAAACCACCCAAAACATAATAGAAAAATTTTTCTTCTTTTCTTATTGAATTTCAAACAGAGAGACAGAAAACTCCTATTACATTTTTTAGTCCTGCCAAGGCCAAACAGATTCATAATTGGCAGCTAAGCACATATTTATCTGCCTTCTGGGTCTGTCTCCAATCTGAAGAGAGAAAGATCTGACAATCTATTTCAATAAATGCAATAACTGTTGACACACAAGGAGGAATTCTTACAGTACGTATCTGTGGGACAATAGTCTCAGAGGGGTACAGCTTTCTCCAGCTGATCACAGGCAAACCACAGAATTTTGCTACGGCTTGGAAACACACCTGAGTTGCAAACATTTAAACAAAACCTAATGAAAACATGGGGGGAAGCTGGACACAGTTCTAATTTCCATGTTCTGTGTGGAACATGGAAATATTGCATTGTTACTATCCAGAACAAGCAATGAAATATGTACAGCGTATCATAAATAATTCTTTTTCTCCTACAATTTTCTGAAAGAAATTGGGATTGCTGAGCATCTGTGAACCCAAACATTAGTCAGATAGAGTGTTCAGAAGAGAAGCTGTTCTGACACCTGATCCTGTGTCTGTGTATGTATTGCTCTCTACCTTTTAGACTCAGTCGCTCGCTCTGAACTGCAAGGACAACTGGTGCTTAATGAAAGACAAACTCTGTTTCAAAGTTTTTTTCCATTTATTTGGGGCTTTTTTGATGTGAATTCCTGTAAGCACTAAAGGAGATAACAAAATCCATTAGTGGATCTCTGTGGATGTAAGTGATTCTGCCAGATATAGAATTTAATCAAAAGATCTTGCTGCTGAAATAAAACAGGGGTTACTTGCCCATGTGCTTTCTGTGCATTAAGATCACAAGTTCTACTACAGACATCTGAGTTTCTGGCTACAAAATTACATTTTGTGTGGATTGTACTGGATGTGAAAAGGCTCCACATTGGATGTACTGTCTTAGAATGGCAGATCCATCTCTCTTGGAGACATTATTGCTATTTCCTTGATTATCATGTTTTGTCTAAGTAGATTTTTGTTTCCAACGATTTGGTAAAACAAGGCTGTAGGATATCATCATATAAATTTCAACCATTTTTTTCCTGTTGAAAACTAAACCATTCTTACTAAGCTGCCTCATACTAATCCTCAGTTTTCCAACCATACAGGAATCCATCCTGCCAGGCCAGTGCAATGAGAAAACACAAACTCCCAGAAAGTCTGTAGAGACCAGTTTAAATGAAAAAAACCCTTTTTTTGTGTTATAACAATTCTCTAACTGAAAATGCAACAAACCCCCACTGGCAGAAGTATATGAAGGGTTTCCAAAAACCAGCCTAGGTGTACTGTTAACATTGCAAGTCTTTTGGTGACTTCACCACGAGCACACAAAAGTCACTGTGGTGGAGTTGGGAATTGAGGGACTGGACTCTGAGTCCACGACTGCTGTTTAAATAAACATCTACTTGTTTCCTTCTAGAAAAGATGGAGAAAGAGAGGCAGGTTACTCTACCAATCAAGAAAAGGGATCACATCAGCAAGAATGACCCCTGGGTGAAACAGGACTGGTCATAGAAATTCTACATAAAAGATTAGAACATGGCCCAAAAAATCCATAATTAAGATACAGAAGAAAAGACTAAATGATTGCTATATGATTTATCTGTTATTATACTGGAAAGGAACTATTAACCACAGTATTTCTGGCTGTAAATATATAATACAAAGAGAATTTTCCTGAGGTAGCATTGATTAACGTTGGAGGTAAATTATAATAAATACAAAGGGAAAACCACTTACAGCATATTGAGTTTCTGTGGGAAGTTTGAGTAATGATCCATTATTGTAAACAGAAATTATTTACAGTACCACGCTGTGAGAAGCAATAGTTCTGACAGAATTAATACATTAATATGGGGACATTGCCTTTGGTCACAGAGGAAGTTCACAGGCATGCAAATATCAGAGCTTCCAGCAGGCTCCCCTTAGGGCAGGGACTGTGTCTTTTTCTGCCTGGCAAATTCTTAGCACATCAGGAATAAATAAATAAAAACAAGACTGCACGGGAAAGTGTTCATAATAATCTGTGTAGCATTGAAAGAGTTCATTGCTTCAGTCAGCTGAGCAGGAAGGTTCTTGCCCACGAGCAAAAGCCCTTCAGGCAGGTAACAGTCCCAGGGATGCAAACCTGACCCCACAATTAGCCCCTGTCGATAATGTTGTGCCCAGAAATTCAGTTTTCAGGGACTGGTAATTTAATCTGTCATAAGTGAAAGTTCACAGAAAACAGGGCCCTGAGCACCTGCCTGTATTTGACACTGAGGCAGAGAAGGTCGAGACTTTAGCTTCTATGAGTTCTAGAGCAAGACAAGATCGAAGGAAGAGTAGCAAAGCTGCTGCCAAGACAGTTTTGCTCCCAACAATAAAAGAAAAGGACAGCATACAAATCATACGTGTGTGTGCCTGGCAGGAGTCCACAAAGCCTTGTTCTTGGAAGACGTTCTGAGAAAGCTAAAGAGGCATTCTGCAATCCATTAAAAATAATGTATGCAGAGTAATGGGTTATAACTAGAAATGGCTGAGAATAGAAGCATCAATTTTACTTCTCCTTCTGGGCCTGTACCTAGTTTTTGAGATGAAGAAGTGCACTGTGAAAGACCAGTGGGTGACAACAGCCCAGCTAATAAGGATACAGACATGGCAGAAGAGGTTGTATTATAAAGGGCTGTAACCTGTACCCCCTATTCACGCTGACTTCTGACACATTTTACTTCAGGCAGGTACCGTTGGGCAGACACTCAAAATCTGTCCTGGGTGTTGCTCTCCTGCCAAGATGCACTTGGGTTCAAAAGCACTGTTAATTAGCATCATTAGCAGTCCCCCATTCATCATTTGTATCAGCTAATCATGGTTCTTAGACGAACTTAAATTTGATATAGTGGAACTGTAACAAATTATTGAAACCCAACACCCAATATTTCTGTTTGAGTATCAATTCATCAGGAGGGAAAAGGTCCAGTTTTGAAAGGTTCCTCACATTCTGCAAATCCTGCCAACCTACCCTGCTGAGAGGTAAAGGACTGCAAGACAACAGCTTCTTGTTTGGATTGTAGCTAATTAAACGAAGAAAAATCCCCAAGACAGAGAAGTCAGTCCTCAGTACATTGCCTCATTTAGGAGCAATAATACTGCGCGAATACAGACACCAGTGAGAGTGGTTATATTCCAGATTGGAAATAAAGTTCCTGTGGCTTAATAAAAGATGGAGCTGAGGGAAATGTCATGGGATAACAACCACCCCACCTCCAAGTCTTCAGTGCAAAAGCAACCCATGCTCATTTGCAAGGGACCAAGAGTTAATATAACAACTCATTTTTATTCAGTGGCTTTTGTGAAAAGGGTTGTTGATCTCAGTGACATTATAAAACACAACTCTGAAAGAGAAACCGGTAAGTTGGTCTTGTCAGGAAGGTCAAGGAGATGGGTGGGGTGAGATGTGCTCACTGGGGTACGGGGTTTCTGTGTGAGGCGGGGCACGCTGGCCATGAGAAATGCAAATAAACACAGGCAGTGCACTGTGCTGAGGAGGGAAAAGGTACTGTGAATTTAATTCAGCAGCAGCACGTTTGTAAATTGAGCAGCGCTGAGGTACCACTGCTGAAGATGTGCTGAACTACTGAAATTCAGTTTATAAATATTGGCCCAACTCCATTAAAGTAGGTGTTCATAAAACACGTTCAGACAGAGCTTCGGAAACGTTCTAAATTTCTCTGATTCTGCTATTCTCAAAAAGTGTCAGTTCCACCAAGAGCAAAGTAGAGCCTGGGCACTGATCAAAACTTCACACTAAATAAGATAGTTTTCAAAATATCAGATCTACATTTTTATACTTTTCCCTCAGCTTAAAAATTATACAATATACAGTTTGTAGTGAAGAGAAGAATAAAGAGAATAGTAGGAAAATAAAGGCCATAAAAGGAATAACCTACTAGCAGAGAGACTTCATGAATGAGTACCTTTTAATTCCAGAAAAAAGGAAAGAAACTGTCCAACAAGTAGTTTATGGAGGCACCTTTCTTTGCTGTAGACACACACTAAAATGGAAGGCAGAATGTTAGGCTAGAGATAATTTCCTAGACCTGTATCCTATTGCTGCCTCTCTGAGACAGCAAACAGCACAGACACCTGTATGCAGATGTTTTTGGGGGCAAAGTAGCACAGCCAGCCATAAACTCAAGAGCAGACATGGCTGAAGATGCCCCACAGCCAAGCAGTCATTCCCAGCACATATCATAGGGAGGAGGAAGGCACAGAAAAAGGTCTAACTTAGGCTAGTGCAGAACAGAAATAAACAAAACAAAAAGAAAAGGCTCTGAGAGAAGCCTGACACCAGTACAATTCCCTGGCAGGAAGAGCTGCGGGTGTCAGGGCTCCCTGTGGCACGGCAGGACGAGAGAGGAGCGAGCACAAGGCAGGAACGCCACCCGTGGGACACGGACCCAGCAGAGCTGTCCTGGCTGCAGTCCCCGCAGCACTGCTGGCTGCCGTCCCTGCACACACAGCACACACAACACACAGGACCCCTGTGCTCCCTCTCAGCCCCCAGCAGGGCCGTCCCCCCAGGCTCAGCTGCTCGGCCCAACAGGGCTGATCCCCCCTGATTCCACCACGGGACAGGGGAAGGCTTTTCCAGCCTTCTCCTCCTGTCAGCTCTGTGTTGGCCTTGCCTGTGCAACGTGCCCATGATCACGCAGCCCATTGAGCCTCATTCCCAGAGGAACAGGGACCTGTGCCTGGCCTGCTACAGCTATTTTGATAACTGTTTTCAGCAAAGACTACTTAGAAGGAAATATTTGCATTTTGGCAAACATACTGCAGTTGGGTGGGGACAGTTTCAATGCATGTTCAGGTGGGGGAAGTCTTTTAAAAGCTGCTCAAATTGACTTCTCCAAAGCAGTAAGATTTTCTCATTTATTGAGACGTATATTCATCATTGCTCTTTAAGAGTAGAGGTGTCACTCTGCAAAAGGCCATTAAAATGCAGAAATAGAACTAGGCCATCTTTATGCTGCACGTCAGGGTATGTGCAGGGACACTACTGATCACAGAAATTACACATAAGAGGTTCCTAAAATAACATGGGGGGTGAGGCAGCAGCTCTCACAGTCGTCTTTTAAGTCTGCAGGTTCAAAATAAAATGGGATCATTACTGAAATGTTAAATAGGAATATAAAGTTCCTGTTGATACATGATTGCCTGTGTCCTAATTATGGAAAAATTTCCTGTCCTCCTTTTCCTCCACTCTCCTATCTACTTGGCACTTCCTTCAAAAGGATACGTACATCGTCAGTAGAGAAAATCAAATAACCTGAAGGCTGAAGTCACTTATACTTTTGAATGATCCTTAAGATTATTTATAGTACTAAAATTCAATGGTATCTTATAATATTAATTTCCTTTAAAAATTGCAATATAAACTCAAATAAAAAATATAAAGTAGTCCTCTATCCTAGTAAATGCCTGGGTGGTTTCCAAGGGGGAAAATAGACAGATACTTGTGCCCTGTTCCTCAGGACAGGTTCTGAAATTCCACAATTTTAGGTGCAAAAAGAAAAGCGTATTTTAAAATCTGTTTCTTCATTTTCTATTACTTCTGTCTCTTGTGCCTAAGCATGAAACAGAGTTATTTTACCTCTTGCTGAAATGTCATCAGTGGCTGCACTAGGAATCATCAGTGAGTAAATGAGAGTGTTCCAGCAGGGAGCTGGTGTGTGTGAGCTCCCAGCAGGAGCTCTGGGCTGAACCCGGAGCCCCTGCACTGCCAGGAGGGGCTGCTCTGGGAACAGGGGGGTCAGACACCTCCACACGGTGCCCTGACAGCCACATTCCACAGCCACAGGGTTAGACGTGATTTACTTTAAAAAACAGGAGCTGGACACTGGTCAGCTCTGTAATTGCTCACATAGGATACACTCACTCTGCTTTGCTTGCATTGTTAGATTTGAAGATTCACCTCAGCGGCCAAAAGCAAATGAGACACGCTGAATCTCAGAGAGACGTTAGGAACACACCATTCCCCCACCAAAGACTGCATTTTCTTTCTCAAAAGGAATTATTTGTCTGATGCTGTCTCGCCTAATTATTTTCCCCTGAAACTCTTGTGCATATATTTGAATAAAACAACATTATGTAAATAGAAAATAATTCAACTCTAGAAATTATTGCAGTAACAATGTGGAACACATCATAACTAAGCAGCTAAATGTTAGGATATTATTCTACATAAAGGGCCAATCCAAATTACTGTGGCTCATATAAATGGCTGCTTAGATGAGGTTTGGCGTTGATTAAAAGATAACTGTACATAGGGCTCCAAAATACTACTTTTAAAAAATTTATTTATGTTTAGTTATTAAAAGTTAACATCTAAAGATTCAAAGAATCAAATTGTCCCTTTTGGAAGACAGAACATCACTATTCACCAAAAAAAAAAAAAAAAAAAAAATCAAGAAACTAACAAAAACCAACATCAGAAAACAGAGGAGGGGTCACACCTGAGGAAAAGAGGGGCAGGTTTGAAGAGCTCCTGGAAAAATTCAGTTTCTATCTGATGGCCCAGAGGGATTCATCTGCACACTGGGAAAAAGGACTTGGGCCCACCACGTGCCATTAACTTCGAGAATTGACCCATTGGATGAAATTGTGTGAAACACTCAAAAACAAGGTGTGCTGTCGAGCATTAGAACAGAACACAATTAAAATCATTTAGTAGTCATTTAATTCATGAATTAAGGGACAAGGGAAAGGAAGGGAGAAAGGAATAGAAATTGACGTGGTCATGAATAACCACTAATGCAGATTTCTCAGGAGCAAATGGAGCTAAACCTGAGCAATTCCTTTTCATGTCAACAGGCCCTTTGGATGGGGGAATGCTGTAGATATAAAAAAATCCTGATTTTTAATAGGCTTTCAGAAGCTGTTTCTAAAAGGTTGGTGCAAAATTGTCTGAAAACTGCTTTCAGAGAATAATCCCAAATGATTCCTATTTTTTAATGGAAGGATGCAGTGAACAGAGTTCTGTAGTGATTTATTCTGCCTCCAGTATTCTCAGTCATGAGGAGGACGGTGGGACAGTGTACATATACTTATTAAATTTGTGAACACCATCAAGCTGAAAGGTGTTTCAAAGATTTTGAAGGGCAGAATTAGAATTCAAAAGATTGTAAAAAGCTGAAACATGGATTGAAAAACAAGATGCATTCTTATTAAATAAGACACAAGGTTCTGCGTTTAAGAACACTCATTGTGAAGAGCAGTCTGACATAAAAGAATTTCTGGGCTTTAGGGGATTGAAGGCAAAAATGGATCAACAACACTCTGCTGATGCCAGAGAAGAAATTGTGTATTAGGGGGCATAATTAAGTAGACATCCTGCAAGATATGAGACATATGAGAAGACATGAGATGCCAAACCTCAAGAAAGATGTGTTCAGAAAGGCTGGATTTCTGAAACCTCTAATCATTCTATGTGAGAATAATTAAAACACTCATTCTGTGGTGCAGAGACTTCAAAATACATAAAATGCTGCAGCACAAGGAATAGTCATCATCCTTTGAAAAGCCAGTCATTCGTATTTCCTGTGAATCTGTGCAACAGGAGAACATGCAACCTACTTCATAAGCAATAAATTTTGTTCTCTGCTGCTTTAAAAGATAACAAATTATTACTGTTTATCTGAGAACAGAACTCTAATTCTTCCCTGATCTTCTGTCTGCTTTCTCTGAGCTTTTGGTTGCTTAACACAGACTAACAAAGTGACATTAACAACACTTGCACATGCGGGTTGGGAAAGGAGAGATCCATAAGTGGATGTTACAGGTTCACTGTACTCCCTGATGTCACTTTCACTTTAGAGAGACTCTAAAAGAATAAATTAGATTATGCCAGAAAGTGAAAAGCACACTCATCTCCATTGCTGGGCCAGGTATGTCACGACAGAAGATGCCACTGGGATGTGCTTCAGGTGAGATAAATACTGAAGCAAAATATTTCTTAAGCCTCACGTTGGCCAGATGATTCACTAGAGAAATTGTCCTCCACCTTTGCTGGCTGAATGGAAACAACAATCAGCAACTTCCTCCCAATTTTAACTCTTCCTTAAATCTTACTCTTAATTGTTTTTGCCCTTGAATGATGTGAGAATCCTGCAGGGAACTTGATACCCACAAGCTACAGGCAAGGGCCTGCTAACATACTGCTTAGATAGAACAGTAAATAACAAAGGCATGAAGGTGGCTTCTATAATTTTATACTGTCTAGTCCTTTCCTTCTAAACTGTTAGTACATGGTATATGGATAGCTAATAGACAAATTAATGGGATGCCTGAAGCAAGGCAATTTTTAATGTATTCAAACCATTACAGTGAAAGAAAACAATAAACAAGACATACAAATATTTAGAATAACGTTATAATGACAGGCACATTCCCATTGTGTAAAAGTATATTAATTGCAGGAAAGAAAGTAATTTCATTGAAAGACAAAGCAGTCAAAACAATGGATCTGAGCTGGCTGGTACATCTTAGCAGACTTTTCATTTCTGGGGAAAGGTATAGGAGTGTTTAATTTGTAAAACAACTGCTACCTTATGGGAAAGTATAAAGAACATTCTCCTGGGCAAAAAAAATTTCCATTGTGTAAGTCAAATTTGCTGAATTTATCTTTTCTTAATTTGCATAGCTAAGGATATTTGCAGTGCTCAAAGTGTGTATAACTGGTGGGTTTAATTAATTTCTCAACTCTGCTACTTGAGGCAAAAGGAGATGAAGAAAACCAGAAACGTGGGCAGGAGCGAGAACATAGCACTGCTCCCTGCCCTCCCACAACTCAAGCACTGGAAATTGATATGAAAGCAGGGTCCTGATATCTCCAGAGTTCATCTCCTTATTGCCTTCTTAGAGGTTATAATCCTCTGTTTGTGAAGCCACAATGGGTAGCTGTAGAGAAGATTACAATGTCACAAATCCTATCAGAGGATTATAAGTCTGTCAGGTTGTGAGTAATTATGATGGAAAAGCAAACCTCCAGAGGACATAAAAATAACCTTTATAAAAGGAGATCTAGTGCCACATAATAAAAGTCTACATGGAAAACCAACCTCAGACTGCAGCTCTTTTGCAAAGCAAGAACCCAGAAAATATTACAAGGATGTGAATGTGATGGCACAGCACGGAGCCCAAGGGAAATGGAACAGAAGAGAGAGGCTTCCAGCCAGTTTAGTCACAAGGCCAGTGATATTCCACTCCCACCCTCCTCGGATGGCAGTAAAACAGCCAACTGATTTCACAGAACTCTGCTCCTACACACTTGGAGCCTGACCAGAAACAAGGAGCCCAAACCTGAAACATGATGAAGGCCTCATCTCCTAAATCCCTGTGACCACAGAGAACTCAGCACCTCACAGCCTCAGAGACTTCAACTAGAAGATAGTGGGAAGCTTCAGTCCACAGGTCTTGGTTTTAACTGATACACAAAGATGCAGTTGTCTCTTTTCCCATTTGCAACCTGTCCCAAAGAGTTCAGAAGAGCTCACAGGCATAAGATTGTTATATATCTATATCTATATCTAATTTACATCTATAAAATTCCCATAGATTCAAACATAAAGTGATAGCAGCACATTTAGTAAGAAAAAGGCCCATTTAGTAAGAAAAAGGCCCATTTACAGGAACACTGAGTGTTCTTCCCTAACTGGACACAGATAGCAATGGAGCCTCACACCTCTTTGGCCACATTGCTATTGATTTTCCTTCTGTTTTATTTCAACTCCACTCCCACCCATTCACCTACCCCTTATATCATTATTAAAAGAAATACAATCTCTGGCTTTCACGTAGGTAAGTACCTGAAGGATGTAGATAGAAAATTAAAGGGGTGGAGGGGGGAGGATTTGTATTGTAAAATTAGTGCTATCCTCATCTTCACTTCAGATAAAAGTATTCCGAATGAAGAGTCCATCTGGTTCTGAGTGTGTGTAGATAGCATTGCCTTCATCTTACAGCAGCAGAGAATTCCACTGCACTGGAAGGAAACTTGGCAATTTTGACATTTAGAAACAGGCACGGGGCATTGTCTGAGCAGCAGCAGCGCTGCCACTACACAGCTCACTGATACATCTCTGCAGTTCATCTCTCCTGCCAGAGGAAAATCAGCTCCTCCTAAGATAAGCACCAAAGGCAGAGCATCATGGATTTTACAACCTGGCTCCTTGACCTTCTTTCCCATGTCCAGATGAAAGACATTGTCTCTGAACATCAGCTCATGGATCTCCCTACAATAATTCTTCCTTATGAAGACTGCACCTACAGTAACCTTGTTCCTTGGTGTCTCAGATGCGATCAAGGCACCAAGAGCTGCCACGCTGTCCATCTCTGGTGTCAGCAGCACTGTGCTCCCTGCTGGGGCACAGCCACTTGCAGCAGGGCTGGGGGTCCTTCCCTTGCCCGTGCTCTGTGCTGCCAGCACAGCCCCAGCAGCACGGCCAGAGGGAGCTCAGTGCCTCCACTCTGACAGTGTAGCTGGAGGTGTTCCTGTATCCCCTGCACCGGGGAGGAAAGCTCATCCTGAGACCCTCTGAGGTAATCTGTGTGTGAAACTGCACACAACCTTTACCACGGGAGGCAGCAGCAGAGCGAGAGGTTAACTGTGCAGGAAGGGAGTATAAAATGTAAAGCCTCAGAGGTCAGTGTGATGAGAGACTCCTGCACCCAGTGGCACTATGGAAAATCCCAACATGATGGGACTGAGTCCTACAGTGACTTGCTAGGACAGGGAAAGGCATAAGACAGTATGGTTGGTGACACGCATTTACACTCTAGACTGTCACTTCCATTAAACAGAAACTTTTTTTTTCTGCTGGATGAAATGCCATCCCACTCATCTCAGATCTTTTCTGCGATTGTGATTAGATGGGTAGGTTGTCTGTGTTACAAGAATGTTTTTGTGATATAGTGCAGAGACAGAACAGATCACTGACTAGCATAAATTGCCATGAAAAATATGTATTGTCTCAGAGCTATCACATTTAGGGGCATGACAACTACTCACATGACTTGTGCATCACCGATGAGAAAACAAAAAAGTCTGCAGATCTTAAAGCACAAAGACATATAGGGATGGCTTACAACAGCATTATATACAGAACAACACAGCTCTGTGGGTTACTGAGGGTACAGCCTTATCCCAGAAGTTGCATTGCAAGGCCACAAGTGTTGAGAAAAGGCAGCAGTAATGATCAAAGACTGGAAATATTGAAAAGAGTGAAGTGATTATTTCAGAGAAGAGACAAATATTTGAAAAGTGGAAAAAACCCATTTAAAATAATGAATTAAAAAGAAGTTGGATTGCAAGCATCTGTTCTTGCAAAAATACAAAATCAGTTAAATTGCAAGGCAGAGAAATTAAGATTAGATGAGAGGAATACTTTTCAGTTTAGGATTTGTACTAGACTGTGGAAAATGTTGCAGCAGAATACCATTAATTTGATAAGAACTGAAATATCATTTTTCAACTATGTGAAGAATAAGGGCATGGATATGTGTAACAGCAAATACAAACAGAAGGGTTCAAGTGTATACGTTTTGGGGCATAACCTGTTTTGCTGTTTCTGGGAATAACCCCTAGAGTGAGGGATAAGCACACACCTCTCAGAGACTGTTTTGCATGTCAGTACCACTGGGGGTCCTGCAGCCTCCTCACACATTTAGGGAGGGCAGAGGGTGGCTGTTCAGCTGCAGGGACCACACACATCAGGGGTGTCTGTATGTGCACAAACAGAGTGCTGTCTCATGGGCATGGCTCCCTGATTTTGATGCACCACCTTCTGCAGAACAAACCCTTGTATGGGCTGGGTGTGAATAAGAATATCCTTTAAAATACAACATTTAATGCAAATCCAAAGGAAGGGGTTAAGAATGTAAATACAGACAATGACAATGGCATCGCAATACCTACAAAGACACAAAGCCCTCAAGTTATAAAGGTGTAAGAAAATGCACAAACACAAAACCTCTGTGAGGGTCAGAGCAATTGCAGTGGGACAACCTACAGAGAGGCAAGAGCAAACACACAGGGCAAGGGTTTGAGTGTCACCCCAACAGGAGGCTCAGTCCTGAGTCCTGGATGGACAACAGTCTTATTATCCAGGAAGAAACTGAAAGGAATTACTTTACAGCAAAGTTGTTGAAATCCTACAGTCTTCACCCTATGTGGGATTTTTCAGAAATAGCACCTGCAGCTTCTCTTGGTGAGGCTTGTAGGAACACAAGTATGGATTCGCAATGCTGGATGAGCTGGTCTTATAATTAAGTATATTACACTCAAGAACAAAGGCAGATATGGTTCTTGTGTCAGTGTAGTTATGGATGGGAGGGGAGCAATTTTATACTGATATTCTCTAATCACTCAGCTCTCTCCTGTTTTCATAGCTGTTATTTTCAATTTTAGTTAGTTCAGGGCATATCTTTTTCTCCTGAGTATCTGAAAATGTTCAGCTATTATTATATTTTGCTCTGAATTTTCTCTTTTTTCTCCTTTGACTTCCCAGACTTCTTTTGTCTGTCTTGTTCTCATTTCTTTTGTATGTGTGTCTGCAGGTGGCTTTTATAGCAAAATCTCATTCTGCTTTCCTGGCCTCCCCCCACCCTCTCCTGTTTTGTTACTGCATTGCCTGTCTCATTTGTGCTTTTCCTGATTCCTGTAACCACTCATTTCCTAATAGATTCCATTCTGTGCCTGTGGAGTTTGTTCATTTTCCCTGTCTTCAAGCACTGAATCATTGACTTCATTGTAGAGAAAGGAATGAATCCCCAGGCCAGAGCAGGTTTCACTCTCCTGTGGCTGAAGAGGAGGAGGGAAGTGGCTGAGCTCAAGGGATGCCCATGGCAGGCTCTTGGCTCTGAAGCAGTGAACAAGCTCATTATTGCTCCAGCCTCCTCACAGCCTTCCTCCTCTAACCCCGAGTCTCCCTCAGCTCTGGCTGCTTCTTGACGAGATTAATCAAACTAGGTGAACACACAACGTATCCTGTAGAAAATGCAGAAATCAAAGCACTCAGCTTTGAGGCTTTTGCCTCATCTTGCCCTGTTTGTACATGGGACTATGGTTGGTGTCATGTGTTTTACATTGAGTTCTTATTTGTATTTAATAATTGCTGACATGCCCACTGCTTGGTTCCTGAATGAAGGGCATAAATGAGATATAACACCACCTTAACTGGACAGAGTGCAGGATAATTAGTGACCAATAACACTATTGTCACATGATTCACACTAAACTAACTCCAAAATTCACAATCAGAGAGGGGTGGAAACACTCCCAAAAAGCATTTTCACTTGGAAAATTCAGTAAACATTTTACTGTAACATTCCCAATTGCATAGGGTGAGATATAGGTCAAGGTAAAAAAAGAGATAAGGTAATGTTCAATCTTCATCAGCTACTGGGAATGTAAGCAGAAGCTAATGCCTCAGACATTTCCAAAGGCTCACTGTGGGTGGCTGGCAAATAAACCCCACTTTCTCTAGCTATAAACTGGTTTTGCTGCAGCTTCCTTCCAGTTATTTTCTTCTCCATGTGTCTACCAGCAGCTTTTCTATACCTAGAGGTCTTAAGGGAACTACAGTCAAAAACACCCCAGCATAAAAAGAACTTTTTCATTTTTCCTTTTCTCCCTGTCTCATTTTCTGCCCATCAGGCATCTAGCTTGTGTGTGGTGAGCTCCAGCATATATCAAACTCTTGCTTTTGGGCTGGTAGCAGGAAGACAGAGAGCAAACCACAAACACTTCATCCACAATAACTCCTCAAAGTCTTGGAAGGTTAGGGAGCAGGCTGGCATTGCTTTTCCTCACTTCAGCAGAAAATAAGATAGGTTGGGAATATTGCAGATTTTTTACAATATATCCATTACTAATCAGATCTGATTATTCATGCTAGAAGCTCTGGCACAAACAGTTTTTGAGTCTTTGTGATGTTCATACTCTCTGCTTTTTAAAAATAAATACATAAATTGGCAGGGGCACAGTGCAGCTGGTTGTATGGAATACTGTGGTGGACAATACCAGTGTCACATTGCCAAAAATAATCTATGAGCACAGCCACAGCTTTCGGGTCAGAGTTGTCCCCATTCAGTAGAGCAGCTACTTGCAAATACCAATCACAGAATATCTGGTTTATAAGTATAAAGGATTTCACTTGGCACAAGGGGTCACTGGTAAAGCTGGTAGGGATTTTTCCGGTTAAACTTTCTTCCAATTGAAACCAATCCCTTGTATCACAAAATATTTTGAAGAATCCAAATGATTATTATTTCTTCCACGAAATGAAACACTTACTATTTTTTACAACTTCAGGAAAAAAAATTAAAATTCACATTAACATCTTGTGAAGTAGTTGTAGACGAATGTCTTATTTCCTGAGAGAATCACTATTCAGTATTGCTGAGACTGAAGTAGTGTTAAGATGACACTGTGGAGGCCAATCCCTTTTTCAGTTATAAATGTGGATTGCCCCAAGGTAGGGCAGTGCTGCTGAAAACCTCCCAGGTGCTTACAGCTTACTGGGCTCCTGCATGGTTAGACTGACACTGCCCATTGCCCAGACTGCTGCAGAATTTGCATTGCACCATTGCTGCTCAATTATGAACATTTCCTAAATAGCATCCAAACACAGGTGAATTTACCCACATCGTCATGTTAACTACATGGGGAGAAAATGACACAAGTGCCCTGTTTGCTCACTTGTTTCTAGAGAACCAAAGATAGGGAATCAGATCACACACTTTAGTGAGCTTGTGAATACATGCAACATTCACCAGCAATGGCCAGTCAGACTAAATATTAGTTTGATTCTGATTTAGACAGATGTATATATCAAGCAGAGATTTCTCTTGTAGGCCCAAGGAGTTCATTCCAATGGGACTCTCTTCATAAATAGAAATCATTCTTCAATATGGCCAAATGCACTTTGCCAGAGGTGGCCTTTTGCTGAATTCACTTTGTGCAAATGGCCAATCGAATGAGTAATTTGAGCTGTGTCTTCTACGTGATGACTTAGTCTTGTGTAAGTCTCGTGTGGCTCTGAGTGAGGGGCACTGTGTTAGTCAGTGTGGCAGTGTAAGAATGACTGTCTTTAATTCGCTTGAAATTCGTAATTCAGAAGAGCTCTGGGCTTTTAACAAGACAGGAGAGAAGTCAGAGAAGATCCAGAAATTGAAAACATATTTCTTTACATCTTTGTAAACACTCAGGGGAGCAAACCCCAGCACCATCAGTAACCCAGCAACCGAGAAGCAACACAGTCTGTCACTGAACACCCGGACAAAGCCCAAGTTCACCTCATTCATCTTCCCCAGTACATTCCTGGGGTAACTTTCTTCACTGTTTAGAGAGATGACTGAATAAAACTGATATGTCTAAGTAAGAAACACATACAGGAACCACTCCTGGTTAGCTACACCTTATTTACATTGTCTTTACAAGTCTCCATGGCTGGAAGTCATTTCGGCAGTGAGCATAGCAATACTGGTGCTCATAATATTTTTAACACAGTGAAATCATGATGTTTTGACAGACTGAATAATAAGAATTGCCACAAGGCAACTTCATAATAGTAGCATCCATGAAGTACTGATTTAGCTCTACTCAGAAAAAAAATTAATGACTGTAGGGTTGAAAGGTTGACACTTTCCTTGCAGTGAAGGTCCCACCCATGCTGGTACTCTCAGTGCTGCCCTTTACCAAAATACAGCTCTGCTGGCATTTCTGCTCAAAAGTGCACTCACAGATGCAGCCAGAGGAGAGAGAGATTTGGAAGGTATAGATGGTTTGGAAAGAGTGGTCAACTATTCATTGGTTCAAACCATTCTAGTAAGAGGCTTTCCTCAGCTGTACTCTAGAGATGGAGTGGGAAGGGCATAGGATTGCAGAAACTCCTGCTCCAAGAGTCACTCAGTTGCCTCAGACATGCCAGTACTAGAGCTGAACAGAAACATACTGAGAGTTTTCATTTACTACAAAACAACCATTCTTTAAAATAACAACTGTTTCTGTGAAATTGCTGACTTAACTGACTTACCCTTCAAGGTAAAACTATCAAAAAATATTCAAAAAGTGTTCCAGTAGTTTTTGGGGAATTCTGAAACAGAAAAAGTTTCTCCTTCTCAATTCTACCTTATTAAGAACCAGTAACAGCGAGAAGAATCACCGTGTTACTAGATGATAGCACTGGTACCGTTTTTGTGCCCTTGCCTCAGGGTGCCCTCCCCACCTGGGCACAGGTCTATGGGATGGGCAGAGCTCTGAACAGGCAGGGGCAGCCCCAGTGAGAACAGCAGAGGCTGCACCAGGCACTGGAGACAGGGAAGAAGTTAAAAAACACCTTTGGTTTCTTTTGTCTCCCAGCAGTAAATCTGTTAACTGACTTCAGAGCTCCTGCTTATTAATGAGTTGTGGAAAGCCAGGTGGCTCAATTCCCCTAAAATCCTGGCAAACTGCAGGGATATTTGGCTCCTGCCAGATCCTGTGGGCACTTAGAGGATGGCCCAATTAATCCATCACAATAAACCACCTTTCCCATGACTGACCAGCTTCCTGTCTGCATGATCTCTATGCTGGTCTTGATGCTGTGGGAGTTACTGTACTGTCACCAAGACAGCACCATGGTCTTAATTCAGGAGAAAAATGTGCTTGTCTGTGATTGCAGAAACTTAAGAAGGTTCTAGAATTGCCAATAAGCTCCAAATATCTCAAAATACACAGCCTAGAGAAGGACTCAGCAAAAAAGATATGCTGACCATGGTGAAATCTGTTGAAATTTAGGTTTGCAAATCGAGTGCAGCATACAAGTATGACCAAATGTTTTAGAGGCTGGAATCGAACACTAAAAACAACAAATAAATTATGTTATATCTTAGAAAGAAAAGTATACAGGCCATATTCTCTACTGTAAAGGAACAAGTCAGTTCCAGAAAGGATACAGGGTAAGTGCTGGCATAAAGCTGCACATAAGCAGTGATTAGCTCCTGTTTTTATGTATGTCTGCTACAGAAAGCATGATCTTGGTGTGATATTACGATACTCACCTTCAGGGAAGGGGAGGAAACATAAGGACAAAGTGTGTGCTTTGAAGAAATCACCTAATGATAGTCATGAGGCAAAAAAAAAGCACATTTTACAGTGTGATGCTTGTCTACAGAACACAACGTAGCGCTGTGCAAATAGGCAAGCTGCTCCTGGTTTTAAAAGCAGTGTAACTGTGTATGTGCAGCAGCCTGAGCCAATTTAAATGAATCTGGCTCTTTTACTGCACAGAGAGACTCTGCTGCCCTGTATTCAGTCTAACTTGGAACAAACTCCATGTTTTGCTTTGTATCTTAATGCTGCAGCAAATTCAGCATTGTCGGTGTTCAATTGTTTTGAAAACCTATTTTTTAGTTCAAAGATCTTTTTTATACAAACGTTATTGTGTGTTGCTATAATCACTCGTCAGCTTTTAATCATGCCATTAACTGTTTGAAGTACAGGTCTGCTGTACTCAAACTCCCACTTTGTAGTAAATACTGTTTTGTTGCATTAAATCTCAGGGCATATTCTGTCTAATCCGTACTCAATAACGACGTGAAAACCTTAAGACTAATTTACTTTTTACTTAATGCTTGTTGATTTTCCTTAATACAGATCCACCACAGATGAATAATGTCATGCCAACATCTCCCCTCCTTCCTCAGATGGCACATCAACATTCATATCCCAGCCTGGGACAGATCACAAACCCATATGAGCAGCAGCCCCCAGGCAAAGAACTTAACAAGTACGCGTCTCTAAAGGCAGTCGGTAAGTAAGCGACGCGACGCATGACTTCTCCTTCAGCTCAGCATGTTGCACTTGCTGCTGGCAGCTGACATTCTGCCTCAGAGCTGAAAACAAGGTCTTGCTCATCTGGACTATTTCATGACAGAATTTCATACTGAATATCCCATGGTAAAACTTAATATGGAATATCACATTAGTTGGAGACGCAATGAAAATTAAGACGAGGACTGCAATTAAGGGATGAGAAAACTACACGCAAGAACTGGTGATGATATGATGTGAGTTCATACATGCACACAAAACCACCCCGTGCCCCTGCAAGTCACTTTTCAGCAGGTTTCACCTGCATTGTACACGCAGTGTTCAGCCCCAGTTCTTTATGCCCCGAACCTGCGAGGAGCAGGGCTGGACTTGATGGTCCCTGTGGGTCCCTTCCAGCCTGAGATATCCTATAATATGCCTACGTGTGCATTGTGATGTTTATTTCCCATAGCTTTCTGCACAAATGAGAGAGAAAAACATCAGCTTATGATTTAGACACCTGCTAAATACTTCCAAAAAGAGAAGGCACTCATACAGTTCTAAGTAAGAGCTTTCACATTGCCTGCAAGATGTACATTAGTAGGCCACTGGAGGAATGTTCTGAGATCTTGTGATTTCAAACAATTAGCGCATGATAAAACTCCTAATAAAGATCCCAGTGGTGGCTATTTTCTGTGCCTGATTAATATTATTTTAAGTAAATGAGAGAACATCCTCAAAGAAACAGCTGTGGGAAAGGAAAAGGACAATAGTGAGTAAAAAATTCAAACTAATTTTCATATTGAATGTCTAGGCTTGTAATAGTTTTCAGGGGCTGTAAATACCTGCTGCACACCCTGTGATGACAGAAATCCCCTTCTAGACAATAAGACATTAAGAACTGTGTGTGGGGGGGTCTTCCCATTAACCCTTGCTTAGCTTTCACATATGGATGTTAACATCATTTCCCCATAAATTTAGAGTAGTGTCACGCTCCCTATTTCCCAACAGAGATACTTACCTAGAAAAAGAGCAGAACAGCTAAGAGCTTTCTTACTTAAGAATCGAGTATTCACCATGCCAGAAAAAATTTTCATCACAAACTGACATTCCTTTATCTGCACTTCAGGGTACCAGACCTCTAACAAAATGTACATCAAAGTCCCATCGCAAACAGTTCAGTTTTACTTTAGCTTGTTGGTTTTGTATCTTACAAGTGGCATTTTAAATCTGTTTATAAAAACAAGGGTTAATAGCTTTCTGCTGGGTTTTGAATACCAAGCAGCTCTACAATTCCTTCTTCAAAAGGTGCCACTGTGTAATGATGTGGTGATTATCACAGATTTACCCACTGATACTGAGCTTCTTTTTCAGATGTCAATTTAGGTCAAGCCAATCATCAAAGCTGAAAGGTATTTAAGCATAACAAAATGAGAGATTAAACACTCTAAGAAACTTCTCTCATCTGCCCAACAGCCACTGAATGTACCTTTCAAAAAAATTATTAAATTAGAACTTAGATATTTCTTGTGAGTCTGAGTACAAGTTTTTAAAGCAGCTAGATTATAACCATACAGTTAAATCAACCTTGAAAGATTGTGCACTTCAGCTCCAGAAGTTGTATAATGCCTCTCAGAATCTTAAACTAAATTAAACATAACTTTCAGGGACATTTTCTTCCAGGGGGATTGCACCATCTTCCCATGCTTTCCCCCTACTCTTCCTATCCCTTCCCTCTTTTTTGCCCCCACAGATCTACTGGTCCCAGACCACGTTAGCCAAGTTTTAGATACAGGTGAATTTTCACAAGTACGAAAGTCCTGCATTGTGATCCAAAATTCTTAGCAGAAAACAAGAGAGGTTTTGAAACATTCCCACCTTCTGTCTGGACTTACGGAGCAAGAACTAAATACACTCAGTTTTCAACCATTTCCAGACTCTCAAGGCCCTGATTCCTCCCACGAGTACCTCTTGAGTACATCCCAAGGTCACAAAGATGCCAGCCAGGCCTAGGTCTGTGACCACGCTGACATCCAGCTCTCCAGACTGCAGGGTTCATGTTGGCTTTCACAGAGCTCTGACAGGAAAGAGGAGCCGGCCTACATCAAGCCCACCAACACAAATTTAACCTGACAACATCTTTTGAACAACCAGACATAGACTGAGTTCTCCCTGACCTCATGTCACGGGGAAAAGGCATTTTTTGCCTGCCAACATTCAGACTTGTATTTATGGATCCCCACAGCAGGTTAATGAGTGTGTGTAGTCCATTTCCTTTTGCATTCATTGATAGTGGCTCGAGGGTGTATTCGTTTGCCACAAGAGAAATTTAATAAGGGATGTGTTCTGTATTTCTCCATGCATTTGAGGCAAACCATATTCATTTAAGTGCCCCTTGCTCTGCATGATCCCATTGTTTGGGTGTAGTCCACTGTGCTTAACCCTTTTCTTTAAGGGTTCGGAGGAAGAAGCATTTCTAATGCTTTGTAGCAGCTGTAGCTACAGGACCTTAATATCCCTCATCAGAATGTGGCCATGAGTGGTAAAAAGTTTAGATGACTAAAAAAGTGAAGCTTTACCAGAGGCAGTATTAAATTAATTTCTACACAGCTGCTTTTTTCTGAACTACAGATGTCCTAAAAATTTGGCTAATTTTAGAAGTGAGCTACTCATTCCTCAGTGACTGTCTCCTGTGAAAATTCAGTTTATGGAGAAGTAGCGAGTCACATTAATCTCTGTTTTGATCATGTTCAGGTTCTCCATTAAATTCAGTAAAGATTCAAGTGTTTGTGAAAACAAGGGACAACAATGCCCTTGCTATTAATTTGCATTGTGCTACTGAGTAAGAATGACCCACACCTTGGTAGAGAGACCAAGCTGATGCCCAGGAAGCAATTTTAAAGCTACACCTCGTACTTTGGGTGACAGAGCTTAGCAGAGTGTGGTTGGACATTGGACTGTTCATGCATGGGTGCAGTGCAACGTGTGCATTGCTGTGTCTGAATTTTATTTAAAAAGTTAAATATTTTTACTTGAACAAGCTCAAAGTGCACAACCAAACCCTTTTACACTCAATGGAAGAGGATGTTTTCCTCATTTCTTTTTAGGAATTCCTTTATCTGTTGCAGCATCCAGAATTCCTTAGGTACTGACCATGGCTGTTGACCAAATTCACCTTTTCCCCTTACTGCCTGCTGGCATTTACATCTCTGAATGACGTAAGGACGTTCTGTGCCTATTTTATATTCTCAGATAAGTGCCTGGAGTACAGCAATGTACCAGTGAGTTGAGATGTGCTTACTGTTTTCCTCACTGCACTAGAATTTTACTCTCCTTCTACCTTGGCACACACCACCAGGGAATAATCAGCAGAAGGCAGAGGACTACTTGGAAATGAGATAGAGAACACACATTTCCTGAACAAATAGATAAGAAATCTACCTCCTAGCATCTCTAGCCTGCCTGGCTGACTGATCTGACTTGCTGATAGGTACACTCTGTTCATCCATTAGTTTTCCATTTTCAAGCCACAGAATCTCTTTTCAACAGTGCCAAATTTGTCCCACCTCAGAATGTGAGAGACAATCTGAGGGAAAAGGGTTAACGAGCTCCAAGACCAGTCCCAGCAGGAGTGGTCATTGAATGTTGTGTGGCAATAAACACCCAGTGTTTAGAAATTCCAATTTTTTGGTCACCTGAGACAACATGATCCTGATTTCCTTCAGTGCTTTTGCAGTATTTGATTATTTATGTGAAAAGTGCAGAAAGAGGTTTTTCTGCATAAATTATTCTTATTTCCAGTTCATCAACCATGTTTTTACTCCATGCTTAAATGGTTATTGCTCACTTAAGCAATACCGACATGCCCAAAGCTACAAGTGGATGGAGATCTTGTAGCTGAACACCTTCATGAAATCCAGGTCCCAGGACATACAAAGGTAGCTCATCACAAATTTTAATGCACATCAATTGGACATTCATTTGGAAAGCATGAACAATCCAACTTCAAATTCCACTCTGCTAAGCTGTAAGAGTTGTAGTCCATCCTGTTGCTTTAGTTTCCTGGAGCTCAAACTGGCCTCATTATCCTGAGTTATTAGTTATTCATTCAGCTACACAGTTCTGCAAGCCCAGCTCAGTAACAGTTAATTTTCTTTCCTGAGTTTCAGAGAGTGAAAAGTCACTAAATCTCTTTAGACTTTCTTGCAGAAATTAAAAAATACCTCAAAACCCAACTTCTAAATCCCCGAAGGACTGGGAAAACGATCACTCAGCTGCTGGAGAGGTGCACAGCCATGCAAGTGAAAACTGAGAATACAAATATTTCTACAGTTTAACATGATTTTCTGTTTCTTTCATAAATTTTGTTCTTCCCTTCTCACTCACACACACAGACATTTGAGGAACTGACTGGACATTGTCAAAAAAAAGGAGAAATAAAAATACAACGGACAGAATTCCTCCCTGAAACACAGATCCAGAAAGCCTTCCCTGATGCTGGGAGTTGTTAGTCTCCTGTGGGATTAAATCAGATCTAATTGATTTGATATAGTGAAGCTAGGAGGATATAATTGGCAGCAGACCCACCATCACATCTCTGAGTCTACAGCTCCCAGCATTTCTTGAAGCTGCACAGTTCTTTGATCCCAGAGGAAACATTAGACAGTGATCCAGCTCTGCTTGCAGTTGCAAAACTGCAAAGTGAGATTCTGCAAATATGACACTCAGAGAATAAATACCTCCTGGTTGGGTCCCTGCAGAAATAGTGTGGCCACAAGTGTGCCAAGGCACCAGGCAGCAACTCCCCCAGAAAGGTGAAGCACGGCAAACTGACCTGGTCCTGTGTCCTCTGCACACACAGAAGGATCAAAGGGAAGATCACCCGAAGGTTAGCTCTGGGCTGTTATCTTTGAACCATCTTCCTGTCTGATGGGAAATTTGTTGCTGCCTTCTCCTAAGCTCCAGACCTTCAATTTCCATGGAAATGACTGTAACTGTGTGGTTTGAGATCTGTCTGTTGAGAATAGAAGTGACTTCACAACGACCTCCTGAGAATCTGATTCCTATCTCACCATGAGATTCTGTACCATTCCCTGTAGTTCATTGTGCTCTGGCCTGGAAAGAAATGCTGTAATTGGAAAAATGGAAACACACAACATGCCTGCCCATGCATTCACAGGGCTGATACAGCCCACTTTTGGAAAAAGCAGAACTCCAAAATTATTGGACACAATATATTTGTAATTATTTACTTTCCTATACCAACCACACTGTTACACTGAGAGGTAAATACTCATGTTTCTTTGGAAGGCTTAAAAAGAAATTGTGCTTTCTTTTCAAAGACTAAAGAAATTTTCAGTTACCATTTCCATAACAGTTACACAAAGATGGATCCAAAAAAAATCTGGGACATGGGAGTATCTCACTGGATTGAACACCACGAAAAACTGAAGGGAAACACAGATTAATGCATCACTTGTAATACCCAGAGGGTGATTCAGATAATGATTTCATATATCCAGAGGTATGTGCTGTGTCATAAATCATGCTCGACTAGGTGATCTGCCCAACTCAACACTGGAACTACAGATCTCGCTCAAGGAAGTGTGACATAAAAGCTTGGTATCTTTTAATTATTATTATTATTTATTCAGCCCAGTGTGGCTGGAGAATTTGAAGCTTTCAAGTGTTCATTTGTTAAGGAAGTCTTTCATATTCTAATCCTTGCTTCTTCTTCAGGCACAAGAGAAAAGCCAAGCAGCACTCAGGAGCAAGCCTTGCTTTACCAATCCCCCTGCCAGCACCTTCCCTCACCTTTCCCATTCCCCAGCCAGAGGAAGTGGAGCATCACTTGTTTCACTCACGTCTTCTGATGAGACCCAGCAAATTTCACAGCCTGCCCAGTGCATGCAGATGAAATTACAAGACCTTTTCTTGCTTCCACTAAATCATTTAATTATTTTCTCTGGTTTTTACCCAATTGGCTTCTGATACCCACAGGCACACTGTCATAGGTAAATATAAAATGCTTGGAGAGTCTTGATCAAAATATTTTCCTGTTTTATCATCCAGAACACTCATTTCTTCTTCCAGTGAAGTACTCATATTTTAATTATAAATATGTCATTTGTGCAGAGCCTCAGTATCTTGAGCTAAATCATCTGCTTTGCTGACAACCTTTTTCAGCCTTCTAAAAAACAGCATTTTACTGTAAAATCTACAGGAGGATATTCTTTCTGAGGATGGGGAATTGTGCTCTAAGCAATCAGACTTCCGAGCAGCCATTCCCATTCCACCCTTCAGCAAGCAGACAGATTTGTGAACTTTAGGGATTTGTTGGTCTTGGCAGAAGCGACATCATGGCAGGTGGAAGGAAACTGCAAACAGTCCTTCTTCTACGGGAAACAGTTTTAACACCAAAATACGATGCTCTCAAGCACTGCCGTCTATGCTGTCTCATTTCTTAGACTTTAGCAACACACTGAACTTGGGAAAGAAAGGAAATCTGACCTTGAGGTGCATTTAGTTTAGGTTTAAACTTTATGTTTTCTGGGTTGGACTCACACCTAGTGAATTTGGTTTTTCTGAATTTGGTCTACTCCCTGGTTCTGTAGTGGCTGAAGAATATTATTAAGAATTTCTTAAATCTTAACCTATTTTTCATGCCAAAATAGCAGATTTAAGTTTGTGCATCCTAATTCTTGCTCTTGACATTGATATTCTTTGCACCCCATGCTCCCAACACAAAGAAGCAGCCTCCGTTTTTTGTTATCAGCATATTAAAATAGTGAAAATTAAATCTTCACCAATCATCCATAAAAATTCAGCTTATAAACACCACTCCACATTCCATCAGTTGTACACCATAAAGAACTCACACCCTTTCACTGAAAATTAGGTTGGTTCTCTGGAAACTGATTGATTTTAAAAATCCTTATTATGTGATAATGAATCAAAATTAGACAAAAAAGTTATTTTCTCATTTTTATGAGACATAATGGACAGATCTAAAATAAGAGTACCAGGAACTCAGCTGACTGCTAGAGAATGGGGTTTTTTCTGTCCTTTGTCCTTGAAGACAGAGCCTTCACAAGTAATGAGCTTACAGTAACCAGGTTTATTTCCACCTATTGAGATCAGTGGTGGCCCCAGGAAGAAAACAAGTAAATCTAAATCAAGCATGGGTTATTCCAACCTATTTCTATGAAATGCTGATGAATTATGCATGGGATTTTTTCACACATTAAGTGAAGACATGAGTGAAACTTTATGCTCAGGCAATAAAAGCAAGCCAATAAAAACAAGGCTCAGCTCACGCGATGACAAAGCCTAACAATGCTGAGCATTTTCACTTGCAGCCCTTCTTGCACATCTCTCTCTGTAACTGTTTTATTTTGCAATATAAACATACTCCCCATTCCGCAATGCAAATTTTTTTATCAATTATTTAAGCGTAGAGATTGATCCTAAAGATACGAAAACAACTGTGAATACTTGCAGATAATAGCAACACTGTGGGATCCCAGCTCAAATCTAGATTTAATCTGAAGTGTGGCTTTTAACAGTTCCCACCATGGAGCCTACACATTGCACTGCTTGCTCTTAACACACTCCACCCATTTTTCCCTCTGGACTATTAGCTTGGTAGGGAATGTATGGCAGTATTTTTGCAGGAAGAGTTTCATACCTGTGTTCAACATGTGATATCATGTTTTAAGACTTTTCAGCTTTGTACATGGATATATGCCAAAAGCAGAGTGCAGTGTTCTGCAGGATTACCCATGAACACGAAAGAGAATAAGATAACTGACAGGAATGAATCCCTTATTAACAATATCATCTAAATAGCAGCAAGTATCTCTGCTATTTTGGTTCTGCAAAGGGGGCTCTAAAGGCAGTTAATGTGTTTTTAAGAAGTTGCACAGATAAAAGTCACAGAGACCAGTGTTTTATTCCTACGTATTCATACTATAATAACAACGGGCTTGAGGCACGGAGGGAGGAAGAGCAGAAACATGATTTGTAACGCACAGTTAATTTCTGAAAAAGTCCTTCCCTAACAGCTTACTTAAGGAAGGATAAGGGGAAAAGAGAAGCTGAAAAAAACCCCTGATATATAGTACTTATGATAATACAACATCAAAAATCACCACAAAGACATCATTTGGTTCCATTCTAAGGAAAATATGAAGTACAACAGGTAATTTTTGTGGTGGGAAAGTTTGCAAAGCTTTCTAGGCTATGGAAGGTGCTACTGTGGGAAGCAGCCAGGGCTCTGCCACAGGGGAGGAGGCAGAGCTGCAGCTCAGCACTGCTGCTGCTCGTTTTCCCCAGCAACCGATATGATTGCAGTTCCTGGGAAAAAGGGGAGAGAGGAGCTGCACACTCGTCTGTGGCTGCAGTCTGGTGTGTGCACTATGAACTGTCCATGGCAGGGCTGCATTTCCAGTTCCTCCTGGGCTGGCTGTCAGTCGCTGATGCTGCTGCCTTGCACGAGGGCTCTGCTCAGAGCAGGCACCACTGCTGCTCTGCCTTGGACTCGGCCCAAGCTGCAGGAGAACCTGAACAAACTGAATTTCTTCTGACAGGGCAAGTTTGGGAATTGCCAGGGAACACGAGTTCCTTTCGGTTTGACACGCATCTCTGGTTTGGAAACCTCTTTTTAGAGTCTATGGCATTTATATCGTTAAAAGACTTTAATGATATAAATGCCATAGAGTCTAAAAAGAGGAAAACAGGAAAAGAAGAAAAGGAGAAGAAAAATCCAGAACTCAGTGTGTATAAGCATAGCTATGAAATTACTTCCTGGTTTTTAATTTTTTTTTTTCTCCTGAGAAAAGAGTAGAAAAAGATAACTTTTTTCAAACAACTTATGCTACAATTGTTTTGGGAAAAAAAAATCAACTTCAATCCAGAACAATTACTAAAAATTCTTTAGAATTAAAGCAGTTAAGAAACAGATCAAATAAAAATAAATTACGCAAAAAATAGCTATTACATCATTGGGACTTTCTTTTTTCCATTTAACCAGTACAATTCAAAAAGCCTTTAGGCCTTTCTTCATGTTGAGAAATAATAGTGTAAATCAACTATGATGCCAGTTGAAAGGCAGAAAAATGCAGGTTTATTTCAGAACTAAAAACATGCAACATCTTAATTACATGTTCAGACTCTGAATTGGCTTCTCTGTGTTCTCATGCAGCTTCCTATGTCATTACATCTGGTATTTGCAGCTCATCTGTAGCTGATTCAGACATGTTTAAGAGTTAAAACCAGCAGTATACTAAAAGAAACAAAAATATCAATCAAAAGTATTAAAACTGAAAACAAAATTGAGCACACAGAAGCATGCCGACAGCGACACGTGAAAAGAAAATTAAATTTTGTTTATGCTAAGAACAGTTATTACAAATAAATGCAGTCAGGAATAGCAGAGCTTTTTCAGTCGGTGTTAGATAAGGTCAATTGACACCTGAAGGAAAACCCAGCAGGGTTTTTTAGGTGCTAACCCCCCTGTGGAGCACGGTGAGCTCTGTTCTGCTGTGCCCCACGTCCCCTCGGTGTGCAGCAGCCCTGGCAGCAGCTGGAACCCCCGGCTGCAGGAGCTCTGGGTGCTCAGCACTGCTCCTGCAAAGGCAGAGGAGGCAACCCCTGCAGTCCTGAGGAGGCTCTGCCCTCAAACGAACTGAAGCTCCTCACCAACCAAAACAATTTCATATTATTGCTGATGTACGGAAGCGTTGCTAGAAACTTCTGACACAATCGGATTTATCCTGAGAAACATTAAAAACCACCCAGTGAAAAAGCAAGCAAGATTACCGAAGGAAGAAGTGGAAGAAGCCTTTTAAGCAAATCTCCTAAGTGTTAACCTCTTTGGCTTTGGACAGCATTTTTAGAAAGCAAGCCAAACCCTCCTTTCCTAAATCAGTTTATGCTGCAGTCATGCTTTATTCAGAAGTTAAGCATGACAGCATGACTCCTTAGATAGTTTCTATTTCAAAAGCTGAGTTTTCATACCAGATATAAGGTTTCCAGTAAAACTCAAACTGATAAATATGCTTAAATGAGATAAAACGAAATAAATATTTCACAGTAGAACTTTTCGTATTTATTTGCCATTGTAGATGCCATGAAAGCCACAAGCTTAGAGGCCTTTAGGAAAAAAAATAATGAAAAAACAGATTTACAGTTACAGGACAGCTGGTGGCTGCATTTTCAAAGAAAAGTCAGATTTTAATACATAATTCTCTTAGACTTCTTTTACAATTTCATCCCTTGGATCAAGAATAGAACTGGCGCTCTTACTCCCTTCTTAAGTTTATCATTCATTGCATGATACTGAACCAGCAGTTTAGCATGTTGGTGCTTGAATTTAAAACGTTAAATCGCTTGAGGATACAACCAAGCAGTGTGATCTTTGTCTATCTGCATGCAACAGATTTCAGGTTTCCTGAGAACATTTACAATTCTAATGTTAATTTAACATGAATCAGCCACCATTTGTTTCCAAGTTAACAGAGCCTATTGATTTTGGTTAGTCAGAAAAAGTCTTGTTTTTCTTACACTGGTTAGATTCAAGTATCTGCATGCCGCTGGTCCCTAGGTTAGGTAGAATGTGTGTGTGTCTGGAGTATTTTGATCAAAACCAAATCACAATATCACTGCAGCACTTCGCCAAATTGAATCATAAATATTGCAATTTAATACTATGTAAATCAATGCAGGCAAGTATACAAAGCCCAGCTGGAAAATCTGCTTTACATGTCCAAGGAGAAACCTGCCTAAACTCACACAGTAAATAAACATTTGGAAAAAGAGAAAGAAAAAAACCAGGCTTTGCAGTGCTGTGCTTTTTGGCACGTTGTCAGAAGAGGGGCGCTTCTGCTCCTGGACATGTGGCTACTCTTGTGTTCCAGGGAATGGCAGCCCTGCTTCTGCTGAGCCACACATCCTGTCTGATGCCTGAGGAGTTCATCAAAATCTGTCTCAGTGTTCCCAGCCAGGCAGCAGACTTTGCTGTGGGGGTTAAAGAGCATTGCTGAGACTGGAGGCTTCACTTACCCAGTCTAATCACATTCCTATCCTAAACCATTCCTGATGTGTCTCAAAACCTAGAAGTATTCTGGCCTCCTCAGCTTTTCATAAACTGTCATGAAAATAATCAAAAGAAAAGAAGAAATGTTTGGGCCTACATATTTATCTTTTTTCATGTCTCACATCTTGAAATAATTTTATTTCACTGGGAAAACAAAATGTAGTCTTGTGTCTGGAGGTGGACAAGCTCTTTTCAAACAATGTCTGAGAAGAAAAGGTTGATATAGTTTGTCTTTTCGTGCTTGGTCTCTCTCCAGATCACTGTAAGAAATCAGTAAATAGATGAAGTGGTAAAAGGGGCCGGGAGAGGAATAACACTGAGCCACAAAAAGTAGGTTCTGCAAAACTTATGCGGGGTTTTATGTATTGTGTGTTTTTCTTTACCTCTGTCAGTAACAGGAAATAAAAGCCATGGGAAAGAATCCAAAGACATAAAGTAGTCTTCATTTTCAGAATGTCTTGAATAAAGGCAAAATTGTGTTAGAAGAAAACCAAGTATTTACGACAGAAATCAATGCAAGCCACAGGCTGAATTCTGAGATTTCAAAACTCAATGCAAGAATGAGAAGGAGAGCGGCCAAAATGATTTTAAGCACCGTTTGCCCTTTCTTGAAATTTAGTATGGTTTAAAATTGCCCCAAACTCGTATAGAGCCACCCCAGTGCCTATGAGATGAGAACAGCCAGTGACCAGCTATGAAGTAACCACACTCCCTCCTCTTGGCCTCAGACAGATCTCTCTCATCATCCTGCCCATTCCTCTTTCTACCAACAGAATCCGGTCTAGCTGAAACTTCCCCAGGCAGAGCAAATTCTTCTATGGTCCATGATAGTTGGTGAGCCCCTTAATTCGAAACACAGGTCATTAATTATTTGTTTTACTGTATGGAACTAATTTTTCTGTGAATTTATTGGATCCAATTCATACCTAGGGGCAGCTAATACAAATTCTATCCGTGTGAATATTTTCCCCTCATCCAAGAATAAACTTGTGCTGGTATACAAGTGATACTTCTTTGATTTTCAGATGAAATCCGGCAAGAACTCTCACACAGAGCTAGTTTATGTCCTGAAAGCTTTTGAACGTATTGCCTTAGATGCCAGCTTGGAAAGGCAATCACACATTCAGACAGGATCAACAGCACCACCAAAGGCAGCAGCCCAGCATTTCCCTGAGCAAAATTCTCATGTTGTCTCTGAGTCAGGATTCATCACCCTTCTGTCTTTCCTTGAGTTTTCACTTGAATTACTTAGAGAAATACAAGTTGCCCACAGCTTCAGGTAACGGCACCGCCGTCGCAGCAAACCCCTGGCTGTGGAAGCAAAGCCTTGTTACAAACTGCTGTGTATTACATGGGGACAGCCTCCCAGAGAAACCACCCAAACCAGGCACTTCCTTCATTTCAGCTGTTACCTGGTGTGGCACTGTAGCAATTCCATTGCTATCCCACCCTCAGCACTTTCCACTGGCTTGCTTTCTGCGTCTCTAGCCCTTCAGCAGAAATACAGTCTTTTTGGCTAGGGTAAAGCTCTGCATTTCACAAAGTAGTTCTTAAAATACGTTCAGATAACGAACAATTCTGTAACATCCGGTGAGAGACAGTGTCCCTACTATTTCTACAGCTTCTGACTGTGACTAAGCTTTTACGAAAGTTTGGATTTGGGGGTTTTGGTTTTAGTTTTTTAGTGTCTTTAGAGCTTTTATAAGGGCTCACTCATTTGTGCATTCTCTTCTCTCACTTCAGAGGCTTCTTCCCGCTCCTAGGTGCCTGTTTTCACAAAAACTGTAGGACAGAATTGACTTTCAGGATTTTACATTCTCCCACAGCTGTAAGAAGTGGTGTGAGTATTCAGAGCCATGTTACGGACCCACAGAGATAAGAGCATTGTCAGTAAGGAAAAGAGTTAAATCCCCTGTAATATTTTACAAGAAAAAGAAAGCATTCACAGTGCTACTGCATGGCCACATGACTCTATGCCACAAGTGCTTACACAGTGACCTTGAAGACTGCTTAAGCTGGGGAACAGAACATTACATAGTTTCAGGGCTGCCTCTCAAATACGGCTTATATTCAAATAAGCTCACTGAGAAATTCTGGCCCTTTGGCAGCCACAAGGATTTTTGCCACTGATATTCAAGAAAACACATTTTCATCCATGGTATTTACTTGGTGGGAGACTCACTGGTTTCCATGCTTTTGTTACACAACTGTGGATTATGAAGAAAGATGTGAAACTTCCATGCCATGCCAGGCTCACACTTAAGGTTGGAAAAAAATTCACATTTCAACCTTTTTTTCAAGATGAACAGTAAAACAGTAACTAAATTTATGGGTGCTTTACCTTAAAGAAGTAAAAACTTTACAGAAATATTGAAACTGAGAACATTTTTATAATTAGCTACCAAGAGGAAGGAACACAATAACACTTGGAATTAAAGCCTTTCTTCTATTATTATTTGGCAATGTTGCAATTCTAATTCTTTACTCCTTTTTCAAACACAACAGCGATATCTTTAAATCATACTTTTACTGATCAAGATACAGAAGCCAATGCAAAAGGCACCTTTCATCCAAAATCTCAGAATACTCTACAAATAGCAGTTCAACTTCCTAACACAACTACCTCCTCCAATGTGCTAACAGCTCGTTTTACAGCAGGTGAAGCCGAGGCAGAGGGAAGTTGAGTCATGTACCTAAGGTCACACAACAAATCCATCCTCTAACTCCAAAATATCTCTTTAGATGTTTAAAGTCCACAAAATATTTATAGGGTCTGCTCAAGAAGAAAAACAAACTCCCTCAGATTCACAGTTGATTTTTAAAGTAGTTGGCTTCAGGATACTATTAATATATTTTTCTTGGTAAAACATTTGTTACAAAACCGTGCTCAATATTACTGTTCTGAATCTTTTCTGCTTTGAAAATGAGGAGTAAAAAAACTTGTTTCTACACTGTAGTAGCATCAGGTCACTCACACAGGGCACAGCCCACTGCTGTTATGAAACCTGCATGAAAGAATAAGGACGGCTGTAAGTGTTGCCAAAAGCCCTCTTGAACAACTGAGCAATTCAGTTTTATCACTGCTGATTTTGCTCGTATTTGCTACAAGGGTACCTCCTCCCCCCGTTTCTGGTACCTGTGCCTATGTGCACACCTGCATGCACAAGCAGAAAGAAAACAGGATGAAGGGAGGTGAAAACGTTCGATGAAGGGGCTGCCTTTCACTGCCAGCACTGAACTCCGAGGCACAGGGAAGAGTCCTCAGGCAAAACCTGCAAAGCATTACTTGATCAGGACAAACACAAACAGCAGCGCTCCCACACTGGCACTGCCACACAAAACACGAAATCTGCCACTCAGCAGCTGTTTGCCAGCTTTCTGCTTGACTTTGCTGATGAAGATTTACAGTTCACAGCCTGGTTTGTTCTCTTCAAGCCCAGTTTCCAAAGAGCAGTTGAGAAGTCCGTAGAAAGGGACTATGGACTATATTAGTTAAAGCAACTTTAATGGAATCAAATTAACAGAATTAATAATTCCGCTTTCTATATGGTTTTCTATAAGAAACAAAGAGCTGAAAATTTGACATTATAACATGGCATAAACAAGAGCAAAGCCACCTTCAGACATGTCATAGGCACAGTCCTTGTGAGGCTGATTTCTTCCTCCCTGTTTCAACAGTGAAGGCCTCTATATACAACAGAAATACACTTTACTCTTCTGTAGGACATCATCGTTGGTGTGATTGGAGATCTGAGTAGCGTATCTAATGTCTGATAAAATTCAGAGACCTAGGACCATTGCAATGGGAAAAGGTGTGAGTGAGAAAAAATTAACAGAAACTGAGGACATAGCTTGAGCTTGTTGTGGCCTCAAAGAGCAAAATGGCAGGAAAAGCCAGGCAAAAATATCTGCAATTTTTGGGCATTATTTACATAGCTGCATCACCACTGCTATTTCTAGAAAGAGAAGTTATTATTTACCTTGCAACCGATTAAAGATCTTGCCTCCAGAAGACAAATTGCTGCAGCATAACTAAGATAAAATTAAAATTACAAACTTACACATTTACTCTATTCTTATGTTAGATTAGCTAAATTTTTAATTTTTGTATGCAAATTAAACTAATTTAAATGTGAAACAGGCATACAAATGTATCTCTATTAAAAGCTGGACATAATTAACTGTGCTGAATTTAAATTATATAAGCTAGCATGACTTTTCATAAATAGCCAAGGTCTAAGTCATACGATGTAGAAACTCGCTCCCCTAACAGCTGGCCTGCAGTGCCTTTGATGTAAAAATTTATAAAAATGAATGCTTGTGTGAATATTCACAGTGCCTTTCCTGCAACCATTTTTTTCAATTATTGATAACAGATTAACAAGATAGTAGCAATGCAAATGCATTTCCACCCCGTTTTTATTCAACTTGTATCTAATGGTCCTGTGACATTCAGTGAATATTAACAAATTAAAAGGACAAGCCACACGTAGAACTGGAAAGAGCTCTTTCAGGGAGAAATAGGTACAACTTCTTGATTATTCAGATTACAGCTCTCTAAATGAAACAACCCCCTCTAAAATCAAAGCAGAACTTCACAGACTCTCTTTGTAACACATGACAGGTCTGTCAGCAATTGCAACTGCACACCCTGGGCTGAAATGAGACCAGGCCATCCTCTACATTCTGTGATTTGCTTCAAGCAGAAGACACCTGTATGCTATAGAAAAGCATTCACTCAATGACTGAAAAAGGAAACAGATGGAGTTGGGTAAAACACACAAAGCCCAATTTGACAGCACAGAAAGGAGCAATTTCAGTCCGTTGGAGAGGAAACACCTCTTTAATGACAAAATTAAGGATTTAAGAGCTGAGTCCCGTTGCACAGTCATTTATACAATGAATGTCATGAGAAAATAAATAGCAACTATCTTTGGTAATATTCCTCCCTGCTGAGGGGCCAGGACGAGGGGGATGCATAACTGAAGCCTGATCTCAAAGATTAATATGGTGCTCCTGGGAATTTCCCCGCCTTGCATAAAGATCCAGTTCAGAGCTACAGACATGGAGAAAATTCAAAGTGCAACAAAAGCCTCCTAGGAATACTTGGGCAAGAGTAAAAGAGGGAAGCTACACAAAAAACAGTGCAGGGAATTAAAAACCTCATGAAGGCGAGAGGAGCTGAGCTGCACAGACAGCTCCACGTACCAGACTTCTGCAGAGAAGCTGTACATGGCATGGCTTCAAGGGAAATGGATGGATCCAGCCAGGGCACAGCAGAAGTCAAATCCAGGCTGACACAATCATATATTCCAAGCACTCCACTGCTGATTAACACAGTGCCAGTTGATCTACGTATTTGGCACTATCTTAAATGAACATCTAAATTTTTGAAGGGGGAAAATAAACACTCTTTACATGAAAGGAAAGATCTTAAAAAATGAAATTCAGTTAAGCTTCCCTTAAACCTCAGTCTCAAAATTGAAATGAGTCGCTGGATTGCTGCAGAATGCCTTTAGCTTCCTGAGCAGGGTTCATACTTTCAAGCAAGGCCAAATAAATGCCAGCAATAACAACAATCAAACTTGAGCAAAAGCGTGCACTGGAAGATGTTTGCCTAGGAAATCATAGAGGGCAAAATCCTGATTTGAGAGCTGCAATGCAGTATTTGTTGGCAGGGCTGTTGCTGTATTTCTTAGTGGCACTGACCCCAGAAAATGATGGCAGAACCTGGAATTTAGGATTTTCACGGTCTGTAAAATCACAGGGTAAATACCCAACCTTCAACAACCCAAGGTATTTTCAGCCCCATAAAGCATTAGTGAACTTCCAACCATTTAGGAGAACAGATCCCATTCTTAATATTGCCCTGAGGCATTAGTGAACAAAAACGGGTCCACCTCATCACACACCAGCAGACCTTACAGCTGGCTGGGTTAAACACCCATGAGTCACTTTGCATTTAAAGAGATGTGCTCCCATACAGCAATGCCACAGCATTCCCAGGAAAGCCTGTGTACTGCTGTAGACTTCCCGAATTTCCTGTGCTATGTGAGATGAACAGTGATGAGACTCAAGAGACCCCTCCCCATGATGTAAATGCCAGCACAACCTGAGTGATCTAGGGCAGGGACAGTCTTCTGTTCAAGGGCAACAGGGTTTTGTCTGCATGTATGAAAGCCTGGCACAATGGCATCCAAAACTCTGCTCCAGAGCAAAAGTAAGGGCCGGGAGGTGGTGTGGATTTCTCCTTCTGATGTACCTGTAAATGTTCTGGTCTGCAGACGGAGCTGTGCATGACCCACTGCAGACTGTTCACCATTTTTCTTGTGTCCAACTGATTCTTTTTGTCCCCTCCCCCTTTTGCCCCCAAACAGCTGACAAGGTCAACGATGACTTCTACACCAAGCGCCGACACCTGGCGGAGCTGGCAGCCAAGGGGAGCCTGCCCCTGCACCCGGTGCGCCTGGACGAGGAGAGGGCCTACACCATCGACAGCGGGCTCACCAGGCAGAACGGCAAATCCAGGCTGGGCAAGATACACACGCACCCCCTGGGCTACAACGCGCACTACAAGACCTGGGACCCCAACGACCCGTCCCTGCGGCGGCAAGCGTTCCCAAGCAAGGGCAAGCACGGCATGGGAGACCCGACGCTAAGTGACCCGCTGACCACCCGCAGCCAGCACTACTTGGGCCCACAGCCATACTTCATAACCAACAGCAAGACAGAAGTAACTGTTTGAGGTTGTTTTCTTTCTCTTTTTTTTTTTTTTCTAATGAAATCCTTTAAAAAACACATGCAAATGTATACACAACACAAACACTCAACCGAAAGGCAAAAAAAAATAAAAATTAAAAATATGAAATAAAACAAAAAAAAAGAGGAAACGGAAGGAAGGGACTTCCACCTGGACACTCTTGGTATCCAGCCAGCTGTAGGCCGAAGAGTGGGTTAATACCATTCAGCAATACACACTGAAGGTTGAATTATAAACTCCATTTGTATTTCACAATGGAACACAAACCCTTGTGACTAAATTTTTTTACTTGAAACTAAAATCCATGATGAGAAGTAGCACAATCTAGAGAAACTTTATGTCTGCTTAAACATTTACACTATGTTCCTGCCTTGAGACAGAGGAAGAGAGAGAGAACAATATACTGTAATATATTATTTCAGAGAGGAATTTTGTATAAAATCTATTAATAATCACTAGACCTGTGAAAAACCGAGAGCAAACATCTTGGTACAATCCCTAACATCTATTATTGTACTTTCACACCATCCTATAGAGAACGCAAAAAATATATATACAATAAGGGACAAAGACACTTTCACAAGGAAGTTATGAAGACTGTTATGATTAAGAGCATATGGGACCTTTCTGGCTGGTAGAGAATTCTGCAGGATGATAACAACAGCAGAAGATTTTATTTCAGTTTACTTCGTTTGATTTGAAATTTTTGGGAACCTCCAAAATAAGAAGAGACACATCATATGACACAGAAAGCTGCTGGGGGGAAAAAGGGCATCAGAATATTTCCTCTCAGTCCTCCTGTTTTCGGGCAGATGGTAACAATTCTCACTTTGCAGACTGTCAGGATTTTTTCTTCACCTAAATGTTTTGCCTATCTTCAACTGCTTCAGACTGAAATTAAGCGTGGGTGGTGCCTTTACTGTATTACTATTGTTCAATGACAGTCTTGTTCTTCAAAGTGACCCCTCTGTTCCTTTAAGCTATTTCCTCATGTTTTAATAAGGATGACAAGGGTTCTGCCCTGCTCAGCCTCCTCTGTTTGTTCCGAAAGGAAACTGGACTACATCCTTATGCAGTGGTTGCACAGTCAAGACTATTTAGTTAGCCCCTTCATTTTCCCAATTTCAGCTTTCCCCCTCTAGTGTCTCATTTTGTATTTGCTTTTAGCCATGGTAGTTCTCTGTAGTTCAACTAAATGTTATCTGGTATATTGTCTCTATTGTTTGGCTTTCTCTAGTGGCGTTCCCTCTTGGTGGGCTGTGTGGTGGAAGAGGCTGGTCCAGCCTCAAACATCAGAGATCTGGGGTTAAACTAAACAAACAATTGGACTCATGGTCTTGACTGTGGTTCTGATGAGCATGATGCCTTGTTTGTGTGAGTAAAATCACTCTTGAACTGGGCACTGGTAGCAAACTCACAGTCCTGGGCCTATAAAGGCTTCGGCACATCCGCAGAGACAGAGTTGGGATGGGATGGCAGGCAATGCATTCAGCCTTTCAGTAAATTCCTGCCTTTCCCCCAACACAAGTCACTTGGCTAAATCCCAACTAGCTGTCCTACTACAGTTGCATTCTCACCAGCTGTCAATTCTTTGGGAGATTAGGTCTGGAAGAGTATTCAGGCAGGAGTGAGAACTGTTATGTTGTAAGAAGAATTGGAAGTGGCATTTCTTACTGTACTCAACAGACTGTCACAGTGCTTCTGATTAGTCAAGGATGCAAGGGCTAAGATTTTGAAATCTGGTTAAATGGAGATACCAGTTTTTTAGCTATATCAAGATTGATTTGCATCCTGAGAGCACCGGTATCTCTCCATAAGCGTGCTGCTAAATTTTATGACCATATGTTTTAAGACTATCAGAAGTGGACAAAGCCCACAAGACAAATACTTTGCACACAACCCAGACTCTCCACTATCTTACTTTTATTCCTTTAATCTTTATTGCCTTCACAACTGGCTGACTTAATTTGACCCTTTATGGAATGTTGCTGTTAATCCATATGCTTTAGATACACATTACAGCTGCACTCTAATTCACACAGGTTTCGTGTAACTTGAGCATATTTTATGTGGAAATATTTTAGTAACTGTATGTTCTGTAAGTAAACCCGTGTTAATACTTGTTAACTACAGAGTTTATGATACCAATAATACTTCCTACAATAAAATGTTTGTTTGTTTTTTAAGAATGTTTATTTGTAAACATATGTATTCACTATATTACTATGAATTTCTTACCTGGCAATAAAACTGATTCTAAGTGAATCCAACTTGCTGGCTCATTCCTAAACTTGTATCACTGGGCCAATTTTTGAGTATGAACTGAGCTTTTGGAGCATCTCACTGCAGCCAGTGTGGTTCATACCAGCACAAATGATAGTTTGCCTCTGCCAGCGTGAACGAGGGATTCTTTGGAAAGCAACTTTATGTTATCTGCATTACAGAGAAGCTGGGTGATGTTTGAGGCTCCTTCCAGGCCTAACCATTGTGATTTTATGACTGCCTGTTACATGCAGTGTAACACATGATACCCGGGGCCTGCCAGCCTGGCAAAGCTCCATGTGCCCTGTCAGCCTCCAGGCACCACACGCACCTTGTGCCACTTGAACAGTTAATTAACGTTTTGAGGAACAACCAAAAAAAGGTAATCATGCCCAAGGGCAGAGCCTGATCCTCATGAATGCATGGGAGTTTTGCAATAAGCTTCAGCCACATCCAAGGATTGCAACTACCTAGGGAGAGCAAATGAAACACTGATGTATATTGCTTCAAAAATTTTATATATTCATTACAGCAGATCCTGTACACAACATCTGTGTACCAAGTCTGCTGGAACAGAAAGTCCTTACAGGCTTTTAGTAGTGCTAATGGCTCATGAAGCTGACAGAATCTTGGTAGAGAGTTTGGGTAGCTTCTTCTCTTTGCTTTGATAAAATGATAGTGAATAAATTTCAGAAGAAGAAACAGGGAGTCAGGATACCCAGCTTCAGAATCCACTTACTGCACAACCTGGTAAAAATTCGTTAGACCGTTTATGAACCTTTGGAAGCCATGACATATTATCAGAGGGAAAACATCAATTCAAAAGTCTCCAGAGTCAGCCCTTTTAAATAGTAGAAAAATCTCATTTTCAATACACCTTCATGGGTGCCAGGAAATAGTTCATAAAAGCCCCATTTTTGGTTACAGGAGCATTCCCCTGCCTCAGGTACAACTACAGAAACAACCCCTTTCTACCAGGGGGCTCAGGAGAGACATCCAGAGTTTGGTCAGCACCAGGAAAATTCTGGGCAGCCCTGCGACCCACAGGGAAGCCTGAGGAGCCCAGTGGAACACAAGCCTAACCTGCAGCAGACACAACTTCCTGCTACAGCTCCACCACCAGCCCATCTATGCACATGCCGTTTCTAGGAGCAAATGCCTGGCTGGAATCACAGATGGCAAAAGGGCCTACTGCTTTGCTGGTAGAAGTGTCTCAGCATAGCTTTTGTTCTTTCAGGTACATGAAAACCTTCCAAAAAACCCCCCTTGAACGGGATTTTGTGTTTCTGCATGTTTTTTTCTCTTACGACAGCCTGCCCCTTTTGACACCGCTAGCAAGAACTGCACTGGGCTCCCATCAGCATTTCTTCCATAAGGCTCTTTGATATTAACACAGATGCACTGACTACAAACAGAAAAGTGCACTGTCCAGAAAGGATGATGTTCCCATACAGAGCTACAGAGTCTAAAAGCCCAAAGGCTTCTGGTTTAGAGCCCTTTACCCTGGAAACATCTGTTCTCATGACTGAATCTTCAGAGCATGATCCTCAGCTTACACACAGATGTGTAAGATGTGAAGATGGGATGCCTTATATAAATAGAGCATCAGGTCTCATGAGATTTCATGTTATGAGGTACCTCCACGATGCACAACTTTAGATTTTAATAGATCTGGGAAAAGATTCATGCTTTGCTCTGTTCTTATAGAATGGTTATTGAATTTGGGGTACTAAATAAATAACCCTAGCCCACAAATCCCTTTTGCACACAATCCTGAGCACTTTATTTAATCCTGGGCTCTATACTTGAATACATGAAGGACTTCCAGTGATAAATATAGTCTTCACTGTAATTATATCATCTTTCTATTTGGCATAGATAATTTTATTTTGCTAAAAACAGTTGTGACAGGAAACATTATTGTATTAAACTGTATAATCTCATATATCATCTGCTGCTGAAAATGTGATCATAGGATGAGCACCACATTACCAAAAAGTGAACATTTTTGTTTTTATCAGTGGGAAAGTCATACAGCTCAATTTTGAAAAGCATCTGTAAAAACAATCTTGGAATTCATGCTTCATGCTTTAGAGATTTCCAGACTCAAATTTTGCTCAGCCTGCAAGTAAGATGAATCCTCATACCTGCCAACTTAATCAGTAACATCAGCATTAAACCAGGCCTTGCCTCCCCATCCAGGTGCACTAATGAAAGTTGGGACCAAATTAGGGTACAGGTTATACACCATATCTGCACAAAAGCTGCTGTTACACAAATGCAGCTGATGGATGCAGCAAACACTTCTGCAGAAGATGTGCCATGAAGAGTTTGACACACCTCATTCAGCTCTGCAGGCCCTATCATGTGAGCAAAGCACGAGACAGATGTATTCGTCCCCAGCGACAGCCCTTTGTGACAGCCTGATCCTAGTTCTGGGCATCCTTCCTGTGTCAGAATCTGCCAAATAAACAATCCTGAGCAGGCCATGCTCCCTGAACGGGCCTTTCTCATCCCACAGCCACTCTTCTAACAACATAATGGTGTTGTTCAACAGCAACGCGTTCTCCCTTAAATTTCATTTTTCACCTTCAGAGCTAAGGGACCCATTCAGGGAAGGGGAAGCTATGGATTCAGACTAACCTGAGGCTGAGATAGGTTCAGAACCCCCATCTATTACTGCTGCTCCCATTTCACATAACAGAAAAGAATAAGATGCAATTTGTACCTAAGTGCATGAAGCAGTGCTGCGCTAAGTCAGGTCCTTCACAGATGCATGAAGAGGCTCTGTACCTCTCTCTGCAGGGAACTTGAAGCCAATTTTTCATCCCCAAACAATCATTCTGTGAAAGGCTTTATTTATTTTTTTTTTAGTAGAGTTAGAATTCAGAGTTAGAATTCAGATTTGTCTATGCATTTTGTAATACACTGCTACACACAGTTGCACCTTGTCTATTTAAGTCAACTCTAGCTGCCTTCACTTGGCAGCTTCACCTGTGTTTACATGGTAAGAGGCATTGCTGCTTGTCAATATGGGTTGATGTGCTGGCAGAGTTCATCTTCTAAACCTGCACACCAAGCCTTGTGTGCATCCCTCACAATAGATAAGGAGAGAACAATGCTGGGAGAACAATATGTTATCAAAAGTGATGATTTCAAATTAAGAGAGAATGTCAGGTAGTGTTGCTGCTGTTTAATCTGAGGTTGAGCTAAAAACAAGAGCTGAAAAACAGTAATAATCACAAGCCTTTCAGTGGCCAATGGCAGCATTATTTGATAAATCAACAAGTCCTCCCAAGCAGCAGGCGTGTCAGTGAAGCCACAGACACTCCCTGAGCAGAAGCATGTTCTTCTTTTGACTGCATGCAGCTGTTGGCCTCAAGTTCACTCTCTGGGATTTGGGCTTACACTAACATTTTGATCACAGTAGTTGTTATTTGAGAGACTTTGACCAATTTCAGTGAATATATTCCTTGAAGTAATTGATCCCAGAGGAAAGAGTGCTTTACCTGCTACTTATTATTTCTTTAAGCAACAGAAACATTGCAAAAACTTGGGTGGGGAGTTGGAACTAGATGATCCTTAAGGCCTCTTCCAACCCAAACCATTTTATGATTCTATGATTACTGTGCTTTTTTTTCTCTGCCAGGTGAAGAGAAGCTAGGCTTTGCTTTGTCCTTACATGGGTAAGAGAGCTCAAGGATGGCTGTTTTTCTCCCTCTTTTCAAGGCAGAGTTACAATTCAGCAGGAGTTGTTCATGCACATCCTGCAGGAGGCTGCACTGGCTGCTGAGCACAGAGGCAGCCTGTTGACTCCCTCATAGACTAGGAGTGAAAAAATCATGCAGTTAAAAGACAGAAAGGTAGACTGGACTAGTGTGGCATCAGTACTTGCTTTGCAAGTTGGCAGCTACTTTCCAGCACCCCTTTGAAGGGTCAGGAGAACGGTGTGGTATTTTCACAACCGATGCTCTCCAGTGAGCTCCTGCAGCCTTCCTGAGCACCACCCCCCCAAACAGCACCTCACATGGGCTCTCACCTTCCGTGCCAAAGTAGCAGTCTTGGGGAGCAAGCCCCCTTTGTGCACATCTGCATGCACAGACACATTTTACATCACTTGAGCTTTGGAGCTTGACTCCTTAAATCATTTATGTTTGCAACACCATCAAAGGGTAACACCGATTTGGAAAATCCACCTATCTGCCTCACTACACTTTAGGGGCCCTATTTCAGTTTTGAAGATGGGATCTATATCCCTAACTTACTTTACTGCTTTTGAAAACTAAATACTAAAGAATGTGACATTCTGAAGAAGAGACAGTCTAAAGTTTAGGGATGAAAAGTGTCCTTTAGGGCTGTAATGTATTTTGCCATTACTGCTTGGGGAATGATACTAAGGATGATAGAGAGCAACTTGACAGGGTTCATTAAGGCAGAGACAGCATGTATATGCTGTGATGCACAGGACTCTGCACAAGCCTGCCTATGCAGAGCAAACTGTTCTGGTTTTTATTAACAGTGATTTATGAGTTTGTTTTTGTAGTTTTGACTTTTTTTTTTTCCTGTTCTAAAAGATGAATCTAAAAAGCACAGGGCTGAGAGTGCTGATAACAAAGGTACCCTGTTGAACACAGCAAGTGGCACAACACTGTACAGCATGGCTGTGACAGCAAAGGCCCTGAGCCCGCGCTGCTGGGTTAGTGGCAGGATTGTCAGCGTGTGGAAAACCAAAACCCACAGACAACACACATTCACTCTTTGATATGCAGAACTTTTAGACTCCACGACAAGTGATTTTTCTCAACCTGACACCAACTAAATGGTATAGAAAAGGAAATGCAGCAGATACACCACAGGATTGCACAGATCTTCTAGACTGAGTCACAGCTGAGACTGCAGTTCAACAAACTAATGGCTGCAACATTGCCTTGTAGCAAACCACAGTTATCCTGCCAGCATCTCATTTCATCTCCCTGGAGGTCTCGTACCTTTGACACAGCTCATAATGAGTAGGGAAGACTCCACTCTCAGGCTGTTGCTTGGCTTCAATGTGCACATTCAAAGTCCTTGTGAAAGACAGCTACTCCACCCAATAGGATACTGAAGTCTGCATAAAGTCATAATCCAGGTATAAATCTTATCACTTTCTACAAGAAGCAGCAAAATACACTGAATTTTGAGGCCCGGATCCAATTCCCTTATGAATTTCTGCCTAGCTTCTTCAACCCCCCACCATGTTACACCCCCTTGAGCTTCTTTGACTTTTAGTTAATATTTAGCTGCCTACCTACTAAGATATTTTTCATGTTTCTACACAAAACGAACATCACAATAAACACTGGTATTCCTCAGGCTGTTACTTCATGGCGTACAATGTATTTTATTATTATATGATAATTTTATTAGATGAAATATTCTCCAAAGACAGCAGTATCAGAGAAGTATTAGTGGGAAATGCCCCTATCACCCCCAAATCTACTGATAATCACTGTTCACTTATCTTCGGGGTTGCACTTTGTTGATAGGTTAGTAATATAAAAATTTACTTTTTAAAAAGCTCCGATATACACTATAAAATCTATTCTCCCATTTTAAACATGTTTCTTTTCAAAACAGGAAGAGAATACATATAAATTTTCAAAAAGATAGTTTATTTATGGACTGTGAGTAAACAGGTAGAAGAGAGGAGACACTACACTTCAGTAAACGAAAAAAAACAAGTGTTTTACCAGCTCAAATCCCATTCGCCATGTCTATAATATTCCAGCCACAACCACTGTATAATAACACTTTCTCATGCAAGAATACTACAGAGGTTGAAGTGTAGCCAAGGCATTTAATCAGCTTCAGGGAAAGATGAAGTTGACTTTCCAGTAATGATTCCCAGTATGTTCTATTACATTTGTTCACTCTTCAACACTGACCTTTAAGGATGGGTCAAGCTTCAGAAAAAAAAAAGGAGAGCTACAAAACTGCATAGCTATTCTGTGTAAAATATTACAGTAATCAACAGCCTTAAAAACTCTTTTCTGTTGTCTAATCTGACAATGGGAGGAATATGTATTGTATCCCATATATATATATATACACGCAAGAAAAGAACAACCAAAAAAAAGAGAAAAACATGGACAAGACATCCCAGTGTGCAACTCCTCCTGTTAACACTGTCAGCATCACAGAACACTCCCCAGGGAGCAGCTTACCAACACCAGCAGAAGTAAGCTTGCATTAATATGGTTAAGCATCCAGAGGACATTACTTCATAAAGATGTAACAGTTTTTCCTTTCTCCTCTGCACTGCCTCTGGGGTTTGGCCAGTTGATTCTGTTTGGCTGGTAAATTTTGGGTTTGTTAATGTCAGAACGGGCATATTCCTGTCATCAAACAGAAAGTAGAGGAAAAAACAGATTATCAAAAAAAAATCCACTAGATCAAGAGAAAGGTTACGAAACTTCAGAAGTGACTAGGCTGCAGGAAGGAAAAACATATAGACTTGACAATGCTGCTTGCTAATAACTAGAGAAATTTTACACCATCTGCTAATTTCCCCTTTGTCAGCTGCACAAGGGAACCACATGAGAGACACCATAATAAACAGAGGTATTTTTTCTCCTTTGGAGATCATAAGTCTCCAGAACCTGTGGCATATATGTTCACTTACACCCAAGCTGTTAATATATACAAGTGAGAAGAGAACCAGTATTTTTATCAATGTGGAATAGCAGCTGAGACAGACAACACAACCTCCGCAGAGGGACATATCCATATGTTATACAAGAATGGATGCCAGAAAAAATAATAGTGTTGGGGCTTTTCTTGGAGAAAGGCATTTTAACTAGAGGTCAAAAAACTGTTGTCCATAAAGACAGTGCAAAAACTGACATAGCATGAGATCTTAAAAAAAAACAAACCCAAACCACAGAACATCTGGAAAGTGCATGCTTTACATTAAGCTGCTGCTTCTATTATCCAGTTAGGACATACACTTGGTTCTGCCAAAAGCCCTGCTATGCATATACTATATTTCTTGATCTTTTCTGTTGCCTAGTAAAGGTTTTTGAATTTGCTGCCAATTCAACCCCTGAAGCACAGATGGGAATAAAAAGCATCTTATCTCCTAGCATACGATTCCATATCATGTTTTCTACTATTTTCAAGCTGTACAATCTCTCGAGCTGCATGACATGCCTGTTTCCCTTGGGAGACTATTTCATATCCACTCAGAATCCTAATTCCTCTGTGCATATCCCTGGATGTAAGACTTGGAGCTGTGATAGAGAGAGGAGGTTTATGCTCTCATCTCTTTTTGTCTCGTTCTTTCAGCAACAGGAGAAGAATTGCCAGAAAGCTGTTTCATAAGGGTCTCATCCAAAACTTCAGACCAACTGGAGTGTTAGCAGGGAAGGCACTTCTGGTGCTTTGTTGGTAAGCAGAGAAAATTTCTCCTGAGCATCCTGACAGAGGTGCAGATTTCTGCCCTGAGTTCACCCAGTGACATCTTAGAAGTCGATGGCTCATTTCTAATGGTGAAGTCTCCAATCCAAAAGATGGCAAGTAGCAGCAGATATCATATACTTTATCTAGATTTTGTATTTTGGCATGTGTTATTTTCATAATAAATTCGGGAAATGTGGGTTAAATTAGCCTACTGTAAAATATGACCCTAATGGAAGAACACAATTATCAGTAAGCTTCTAATAAGCCACAAAGAGGAATCGAGCAACATTCTTCAGAAGTTTGCTTTAAACTGTCAAAAGTATTTGTATTTCATTGTCTAAGTCAGTGAGGAAAAGTATTAAATTTACATGTTACTCCTGACAGCTTAAAAAAGGGAAAACAATATAGGAATCAAAAAGTTTTCTCTGCATAGCATGGAGGCATGAACTAAACAGGATGGAGCACTGAGGACTTTGCACAGTACCTTATACACACAGTTATGCTATATGAAAGGTAGTAAGGAGAGCACAGACAAGTTTCAGAATAACAGTGCAGGCAGCAGAACTGCAAAACAAAACAGGGCTTGGAAGTCTAACACTGTAAAAGCTGCCCATGAGTCAAGAAATCTAGACAGGTCAAATAGTAAAATCACATAATCTTCCCACCCTGCTCAGATGTAATAAAGCCTCAGCTAGAATATTGTGCCAAGCCTTGGCCATCATTATTGCAGAGATACAAAGGTCAATTGGAGAGCACCAGGGAAGAAAAAAAAGTCAGTAACGTTATTATAATCAGTTATTACTTAAACAATCAGTATGAATAAGCAAAGGTGTAGAGAAAACAAACTGTGAGGAAAACAATGAAAAAACTGCAGTTGTTTGTGCTGCAGAACAAATAACTGAAGAGAGGTATTATGTACAGATTATATATTTTGCAATAGAGTTACTGAAAAGAGAATAAAACTGTTCATGTCTAGAATATGGAAAGAGTTAAGTCTCATCCTATCCTTCCCTGAGAAGGAAAGGCCCATGAAGAACTTGGTGGCTAAAAAGGGATGAGTGCTCTCTTTTCACAAGGTGCCACATGGAGAAGACAAGGTGCAGCAGGGTGCAAAAGCTGCACTGGGAGAAATTTCATCTCAATAAAAGAAACAGGTTTGTGTTTTTTTTACAGTGAGAACAATCAAACACTGCAGCAACCTTGCCAGGGATGTGGCAGAGTCCCCACTGTGGACGTACAGTCCGAAGAAGTTTCTCCTTCTCACGAACTCTGTAGGAAAACAAGATAAACTGGGACATTCTTTTCTCTTTCTAATCTTATGTTTTGCTAACTGAAGCTCCAAGGCTTTGACCAATCCCCCTGAGGGGTGGGATGACACTGTCCAATCACTATTATGTAGATACCTCTGTATAAAAGTTAGAATCAAAATAAAGTCTGTCACACTTCTGCTTTCTACGGCACGGTGTGAGGCTGCTCTTTCTATTGCTGCCAGCAGCGACACCCATCACTGGATTTTCAAGCCCTGAGTGAGCAGGGTGCTGGATCATGTCATCTAGGCTCCCTTTCCCATTAAAGGTTGGACCTCTCAAGATGTCCTCTCAAGGTCCCTTCCAGCCTGGGTTATTCTGAGGGTATTCAGCTTCTCTGCTTATACCACTGGCAGTGCAGGTAAGGAGTGACATATATAAACATTGAGGCTGACACTGGTCCCTTGATATTAAAAAACACAGGATTTTTTTTTTTTAAGAAGACAAAATGTAGTCAGCAACTGACAGTAAATCATGTTTCAGATGACATTATTATATCTATGTAAAAAGCTGCTGAAAAGAAGAAAAAAATGTACACCACCAGAGACAGGAAAAAACCTCTCGTTGGTGTAAGCACAATTTAGCCAAGTATTAGAAGAAAACCCTTTTGAATGGCGTGGAATGACAAGCAATGAAATGCATTATATACAGAGGCTGTGGAGTTTCCATTGCTAAATGATTTTAAAGAAACATTGAACTGATTCTGTCAAGAATGATTACCTATTTTTGAACCCTTCTTGAAGAAAGATGGACCATTCAAAGGCCATTACAGCTCTCCTATTATTTTCTCTTCAAGGCCCAAAGCAAAGATGGGGCAGAAAGTCTTTTTCCCTAGGAATGAGTTGTTTCTCGCATTCTTTTATCAGTTAGCAGCGGATGAAAGCTGTAATTAGAAGCATAAAGGTATCTGCTGTATCCCCCCAATTCGGTGTTGTTACACTGCAATTGCAAATCAGTGCACAATGTTGCCCAGACAGATTTACACAGCAGCTAAAAGCACAGATATTCAGACATGCTACAGACTGTCTGGGAACAAAGAATCCTGAGGCACAAACGACTCTAACTGTCTTATTATGCATTACCAATATCAACTTCATTTTTACATTTAACAGTAGCTCCTTCATTTCATGTCCTTCCCTGGCAGACAGACACAGTTTTTAAAAGGTCAGAATCCTGATCTTCAATATAACATCCCACACAGATGACATGATCTCAGAGGTAAGGAAAGAACCTGCCTCTGCAAGTCAGCTTAGAGCTACAACCTGAATAAATCATGACTCTGAATTCCATGAAAGCATTGGAAAGGGCAGAAGAGTAGAGAAGGGAGGTAGGACAGGTTTTGAACCAAGAAGCAAGATGGGGCTTCCAAAAACCACAGGTTCAGTTTCCTAGCCTGAAATGGACCTCCTCCATCATTTAGGATGAAGCAGTTCAATTTCTGTGGTATCAGTTCAGTTAAAAAGTGAATTAGTTACTTGTATAAAATAATCTGTAATTTGACTGTCAGTTTCCTGGGACAAGTAGTCCAGCCCATGGTATTTAAGAGAAAAAGGTAAGGAAAGGAACATGTTCCCAACTGCTCCCAGTAGAGCTCACAGACAGACTCTAGGCAGTCCTGGGAAGCACACACAGGGTTAAAGCTCCAAACAGATAAATTCACTGAGAATTCAGGCAATGATGTCACTATGACCAGAAGTTGGCCTTAAGATAAATAAATGGGCTTTCACTATTCCCTTCAGGCATTCACTGTCCCTTGGCACCAAGATGAAATCATAATGCTTTGTAATTACAGATAAAAGGGGTTTGACATGAGAACTCTCCAAACAAGCCAAACATCCTGGTAAGTGAAAAAAACCCCACAAAAAACCCCCAACAACTTGCCTGCATGCTCATTCTCCAGAGTCGAGAATAACCATCAAGACAATTTTCTTATTATTAGCAGCTGTTCAGAAATCAGTGCTGGATTCATTAGTTAAATCAGTGGGCTTTCCCAGAAAAAAAGAGAAAATTATGGAAAGAAGAAGATTTGAGAATAAATTAGTCAGACTGCAATAATGTCAAAAACATGAAAATCTATAGCTCTGGTATGCAGAAATTACACAAACCCAATCCCACTAACAAAAGATATATTCCCAGCATCACTGAATAACTTAAAGTATAATCACCCATTTTCAGTCAGCACAGAGGATGGACTCATCTCCAAAGACTCCTCTGAGAAAGATTCCAGGGATAAGGAAAATGTATAAGGAAAAAAATAGGAAATGTTATGCACTGCTATGCCTGTAATTTGAAAACAACTCTAAATTACATTTGAGGAAATGTTGCCATCACCCTACAACGGACAGCCTGAAAAAGTCTTTCTATTTTCCTATGACAAAACCATAAGGCATATGAGTAAATTCTTTAAAATTACCTCTGTAAGCACTGGTACAACAGCACCTGTCAATAATATGGTTAAAACTCCTGCTGTGGCATTCATTAGCTGTCCATGTGCTCTGTGGGGAACTCCCTGGGGGTTCATTCTGCAAGTATTCATTTTTCTGACCTGGTTTGGAGCTGTGGGCTGCTGCCTACATCAGACTCTTAGCTGCACAGAGGTATTTCTGAAAGCCAGTGACACTCACAAAAGAGACTTCTCTCTCCTGTCAGGAAACTCAGCCATCCAGGTTATTGGTATTAACCCACTACAGAGAAAAAGCACTACAAAATAAATGCAAGTTGAATTTATATCAACGGTGCAGATATGCACGCAAAGAGCACAGCCCAAAGCCATTCCTACAAAGCCTATACACACTTTCATTGATGAAGAAAAACCGTTTAAAAATTTAATTGCAAGGATCTCATATTTGCAACAGAAAAACCCCAAGCATGTTAATTCCTTCCTCAGTGAGTTCACCATTAGCAAATGACAACCACACTAGGAAACTCAAATTAGCAGCAGCAGTGATTATTTTAATTTTATCCCTTAAAGCCTTTTCTGAAAAAATTAAAACAAAAACTACTCTTTCTTAGGATGAATTGTTTCCTCCAAGGTATTTTATCTCTAAAATGCGAAACACATTGGCCTAAATAACAGAAACTACAGATGTGACTGCAAATGTGCATCTGAAAAAAAGTAATTATGTAGTATAGAACTTCATATAAGTTTTGGCCACTAATTTTCTATCTGCTCTCAATACTTGCCTTGCTACTGTTTTGCCCTGCTGGTGCTGTTTGTATGAGAATCATTGTCTTCATTTTTGTAAACCCATATCATGGTCCTTATTAGTAAAGTGTGAGGTGTGTTGAAAGAGGAATATTAAACACTTCTATTTTCACTTTTATTTTCACTTGTCCTGGAAAGGATCCCTCTTCCCTTGATAGACAATGCCAAAGAAATGCCACATATCTTTTTATTTTGTGCTAGTATCACCATCCACAGACAACCATGCTCTGTAAACACTCTAGACTTTGTTGAGTAAAATTATATATAAAATGTATAAAGCACCCCCTACAATTCAGTCTGCAAAGTAGAGATAGCTTGTTGATCTCATTAAACTGTAGAATAGTCACTTAATATTTATAAATGTAAAGCAATTGTTTCTATTTCACAGGGAAATTGGTGATATTTTTTGAATAATGCTAGCATTCATAATTCTTAATGTTTATATACACAAGTGGCCTTCTTGAAGAGAAAAACCGCTAGAAGTGTAAGTTGGATCAATAACCTAAAAATCATTGTAAATTCTAGAAAAAACGAGTCAAATGCTTGCCCACAGGTACCAGCAGGATCCCTCCAGAGGGATTTCACTCCAAACAAGGCAGCGCTACGGGCAGATGTAATCCCCGCAGGCAGTCCCTCCCTGAGCTGCCCGGATCAGCCCGGCAGGGCGCTGGGGATGCTCTGTCCGTGTGTCACCTGCACCTGACCGGGCAGGGCTCCGGGCTGACAGCTCACCTCGCTCTGAGCATCTTATGGCACCAGGCTCTGGGTCCAAATACCTCCTTGAAACCCCTGGGGATATCTAAAGGCAAAGGATAACACCTGGATGTGCTGATTAGCCACCCCAACAGCATAAACTGCTGAGCTCTTACTGCCGGAGCTGTTCTGCCCAATACTGACTTCTGGAGCAAGCTTCTCTTGCAGTAACAGTTCTAACCTCAACAAAAAGAATTACCTAAAATCTTTTATTCTGTGGCCTAACATACTATCTGTTGTTGCATTAATTTTATTCATTATTTACATAAATTTACATAAATGTATATATTTAAAATCTTAAGTAGTATATAGTAGGAAATCCTAGCTTGCAGATGAAGTTATCTCCATTTCTAATGTATCATTTCCCTTCTCCAATACACTCTGTCTTCTAAGGAAATTAAGTTACCAAGTTGTAAGAGAGTTGCAGACTTATTACTAAATATTTTCTCTTTTTTTTTTTTTTAATAAAATGCCATTCGTAAAACAATCTGAAAAACTAAAACAAAAAATCAACCAAACAAAAAATGGAGAGCAAGTCTCTGACTGCAAAAACAGAGAGCAAAGTGAAGAGCCTTTTTTCATGCTCTAGCAATAGCTAATGGCAGTTTTTGGAACAAAACCAGTCACTGGTGGCAAGAGGTGGGTCCTGAAAGGCTTGAACAACTTAAAGTGACCTGGGATCCCTTAGCAGATCTTGATAGATTTTCGTAATTTGTTAACATTTTGTTCCTGTTTCTGTATAATTTTCAATTTGTATGAATTTTTCTTTTTGGTAGTAGCAATTTAATCTAAACAAACCTATTTTCAGATTGGAAGTGCAATCTTTACTTCCTCACTGGAGAAAATTGTCACTATAGCATTAATTAGTCTCTTCATTCTCTGTTAAACTGCTGCATAGTAAGGTGGTTATTGCTAAGAAATATGTAAGGAAAGGAGTTGCTTTTAGCATGAGATTTTTCTGAAATTGTTTTTTGGCTACTGAACTGAAAGAAAACCTGTAGTCTACTGCTGGAGGGAGCTCCCTCAAGTGAAAGTCATGAAATCATGTTCACTCAGGTCATAAAAAATAATAAAAAAAATTGTTTGTTTTTCCTCTGTAACTAATAATAAAGGTAAACAGCTTGTTTTAACAGTCCCCTAAGAATGACTTAGAGCCATCTGAAGCTTGTGAGCTTTTCTACACGAGATTCCTCTTGATTTCAGTATTGGTTCTATGTTTTAAAGGGATGAAAGGTTGCCTTTAATAACATGTTTTCACTTCTACAGTTTCTCTACAGATGAGCTCTTCATGATTTTCTCTCCATACTTTAGTTTTCTGTAAGCGACTTTGTGCACCTTGTGTGCATATCCAGCTTTGTAAGCAGTGGCAGAATACACAAGGGGATAAGACAATCTTCAGCTTTAATGGAAGGTTGCAATGAAGACATATTTCATAAATGTCTAAAAAGATGGATAGCAAGTCAGACAGAATTTAAAAAAAAAAATAGGCAGTATCAATCTACATAATATCGTTCCCTGTCAAGGAATGGGCTATCTTAAGTGTGTATAAACAGCAGTATTATTCAAGGTTACACCACAGTGTAATTGCTTGCTGGATTTGAATGAGGTTTCTCTGAATATAAATGAAGAGACAAAGTGAAGATAAAAGAAGCATCTGAAGCTAGAAACAAAAAAAAAACCCTAAAATGAAAATGATGAAGTCAGATGCACTTCCTTTGATTGTGTGTATGAATACGAATGATTATTAAGCCAATAAATTTAGGACAGTAGCCAGAGTGGAGCACAATGCAGGGAGAAAAGGGTTTCCCAATTCCATTCTGCCAATGTGCCTCAGCCTTGACACCCAGCATTATTGCCAGTGGAACCCTAAGCCTCTTTTAAATAGTCTTGAAACTGCTTCAAACTGTATCACAAAAACTGGTGATTTTTAGGAAGATAAACGATTGCAGAACCCTCACAAATCCATATCCCTTTGTGCCAAGGGAAATCTAATACCGAGGTCAGTGGTGCTAAGAGGCATCAACCAGACCTGCCACATCTTCAGCGTGTTGATTATGAACTGAAAATTGTAACAAGGAACAGAAGGCAATTTAATCTGCCATTGTCAGCGTGTTGCCGTGACTTGGAGCAAACCCAAGTGAGCAGCAACATTCAATGTGTAATCCCCTGGTGCCAAAACCAGAGCAAGAGGATCAGGCCTAAACCCTCTGAGAAATCATCTGCTGAAAATGCAAATACCAATACATGGTGTCATCCACCTGAACTCCAGCTCCGTGTCACACGGGGACCTGATCCACCACACTGGCAAGGCAGGCAGGAACCAGGACAGAAACTGCCAGGGAACCCTGACAACGGAAAATCTGGCCTGAGGCAGTTTGGAATGAGGAGGGAACTGGGCTCCAGTACCCAGTACAGAGGTGATGGGAGGCTCCACATGACAAAAACAACAGAGCAGCCCAGAACAGGTGTAGCAAACCACTACCAGCGAAAACAAACCACAAAAAGACTCCGTTTGTCTTCTTCCAAACAGGCATCTCGGTATGGAGCAGACAGTTTGGATTCCTGGGCTGATCCAGGCTGTCCTCCCCCAATATGGCCACAAGGACAATGTTGATAACAAAAGACAGCAGCAAAGTCTAAGGTGCAGGGGCCAGAAGGACCTTACTCCATCCCCAGAAAACCACACTGGAATCTGCTGTGGCAGGCCCAGCACAGTGCATATATTGGCTACCTTGCCAGTCCACATCACAGCCCCATTTCTAGAGATTAGCTGAGCTGGACATAGCTTTCCCGCTACTCTCTCACCTCCACCAGACAAAGAACAGAATCCAGATTTTAAAAAAAGGCAGACTCTAATGTTTCCTTTATGAAATGTAATTACTTTTGATTCAATATATTAGAAAATTTTTAAAGTAATTTTGAAATATTTCTGCTCCAGGCATTTAAACTTTTTAAAGTGTTTTAATTTTCTATATTTAAAAATGGAAAGTTATTGTATGATAAAATTAGATGTTCCTTTCTCTGCTTAATTGAGACTGATGAATCTGAAATTTTAAAAAACCACCTGAGTTGAAAAATTATTCTTAAAGAGCATTTCCCCATGAATGTTCTGTTTTGATATCTAGGCAATATTTGGCTACTGTTTTTTTCTTGATATGTGTACAATTAACTCCAGCTCCTGACATAACAATTTTAATATCTGAAACTGTCTCTATGGGCACGCTTAGTACCTGAGCAGGGTACCCATTCCATAAAGAGCAAAGCAGCTCATACCCATCTAGCCTTCTTTCAACCCTTCTGAAATACAAGGAAACTTCTGAAAATAATCAAAGAATTCTAAAAGCTTTCGTTTACAGTACAATATATATTGGGCTAAACTTAAAATTTTGTTTTTCCACTTTTTAACTCCAGCTGTGTTGTTTCTCCATTTATTTGTATGGCAATCTGGTTCACACTTAGATGTCAGCTGAGGCGACATTTTGTATTATTCAAAACTCCTTCTACAAAGACAAAAATACTTATTTAGAAGATTCTGAGAACCTGCTTCACAATGTGCTCAAATACAGTGGGGAAAAATGAAGCCAAAGACTTTTTACATCAATATTTGCAGGAATTATTCAGTGTATTTCAGACTCTGCATCTTACAATTTTGATCACAGCAGATTATTTGCATAATGTCATCTTCCAAAAGTATAAATACAGCTACAATTGGAGCTTAAAAACATCTAAGATCAGTAAAAGAAAAGAAAGGAATTGACGCCAATCTTATGGAGCAAAGTCATAATTTTGGCATTTCAATGCTTTCAAAACTTGCTCTGCTTGAAAAAAATTTTATGGCAGATGGGATTCCCAAACTTAGTTTCCAAATGCTGAGGTTCATTTTAATTTTATTCACTCAAATGTTAAATCTTGGACAAACATTGTTAAAAAGATTAAATCAAATCAGGCATAGAAATTTCTACAGAAACACCTGTGCCATCTAGAGTAGTAACGTTTGAATGAATACATCCAGAGTAAAACCTATTATTAAAGCATTATAGATAGCAAATGTTTAACCAAGGAGATAATCTAGAGGCAGTCCAACAGAAAGACAGGGTCAAGTGGAAAAAAGCACTTAAATAGGAAAATAAGAATAATACAGGATCACCCTGAATCTCCTCTGTCCCAATGGGCAGAAATCTCAGAAGTAGGAGCAAGTCAGAACAGAATAAGAACAGGTGAAATGAGCTTGTACTTCCCTGGCTTCCTGCAGTTTGCAGTTCAGGCTCTTCTGAGCCAGGCATGGCATCTTCCTATTTAAAGATCCCCACCGGCTTATTTTTCTTTCATTATCTTTCCCAGTCGCTTTTTACACATGTAAAGTTTTAGGACCCTCAACACCCTCAGACAGACATTCTGTACCATTTTGTATTGTATGAAGAATAAGTTCCTTTGCATCTACCTGCTGCTAATTTCATTTGATGCCCTCTGAGTATTTTGAAAGATCAGTTCGATTTAGGTTAAAATTAAGTGGTGAACACAAGATTAACTGTTGTTTAGGAGACTTTTACGTCCATTTATTCACGTGTTATCCTAACATTTAACACTCATTCAATGAAAATTTGTGTATTTTGTAGGGTAATTCAATTAAAGCTTAAGGTTACAGGAAGAGGAATAAAGAAACACTAGTACAGAACTGCTGAAGAAAGCCATAGAGAAATGGACACAGACAGGGACATGCTGGCTCCTAAACCACTGCTGCTGGTCCTGTAGGATCCTAGGGCAGAACTTTTCCTCTCACGGTTTGCAGACATCTACCGGGCCCATGGGCTGCTTCTACAGCCTCGGGAAGAGCTAATTAAGAGGAGCATGTCTCATCAATAGCTTTAAATCTGTTATGCAGAGGTCCATTTCTCTTAGAAAATCTAACCTATGGCTTGAAAAAGACTAAAAACCCCATTCCAGTCAAAGCAGAGCAGACAACTGTGTAGAGGAAACAGACATTAATCTGTGGAGCTACAGGGCACTAATGAAAAATATTGTACATCACTGTTTTAAAATATTAATAGCTAAAAGACTTTTTTCTTAATTGGGAAGGAGACAAACTTTCACAAATCAGGCTGCACAACGGATCTCCCCCAATGTCAGGAAACTCACAGGGGTAGTAATGATTTCCTCTTCATTTTGCTGCAGGTCTCCTTCTGCTCTGACAGATGGTCAGCCCCTGGACAATATTTGGGAACCAATGTGAATCTGAGCTTCAAAGCAAGGTAGGCAGAGCAAGAGAAACAAGTATAAGGCTAAAGGTATTGCCAGTTCCACTGGATACCTTCCTTAACTTCACCGTTACGAGCAGAGTCAAGTGGCTCTTTTAGAAGAGTTTCTTTTCCAAAGCAACACTGACATGAATGAAAGGAGAAATAAGAATGTCCGAGTTGATCTAAGTTAAATACCTTCTAAAGAGCTTCAGGATATTCAAACTATTAAGATAAATTTTATCCCTTTTCATTAAAAATAAAAATCTCATGTCCTTGTTTCCAAGGATCTCTGATGGGAATGGGAGTTTGGCAGTAGTTCTATAGCTGTCAGCCAAATCATCAGGCATAGAATGTTGCTTTAATAAAGGATAAATGGCAACAGATTTAAAGTCAGCAGGTATGTAACCTGGGGACAGAGAGGCATTAATTAAATCAGTAAAGGCAGGCAGAAGCTCAAGAGGAAAAACCTAAACAAGAATTTGGGAAGCACTGATAAGATTTGGTTTTCTCTCTACATAGCTTTTGCCTCCAGCAATTCAGCCCTTAAGATGCAAAAAAGCTGTGAAACGAGCTGCCTGAACCCGTGTCAATCACTGGACAAGCTCTATCACGGTCAAAAGATACTTCTAGGGCCTGCAGGAAAAGAATGGAATTAATCTACGATGTGTGTTTATCAGTGACTAACTGCAGATTTTATTATTGCAGCAAAGAGGCTTAAACAGAAGGGGGAGAGTGATAATGGATCAGTTAAGGATTATAATTCTTACTCTCTTTTCATTTCAAAGACCATTTTATTGATTCAATTCCATTTGCTGATTTACATGTTACGGGAAACTTTCTGTGTTATGGGGAAAAGGGAGACAATTCTGCAAATTGTTTATTGAAAGCATATCAGGTGGTGCTCTTTTTAATTCCAAATTCAGGGGGTTCAAAGTTCCATTGGCAGAGGCACACATTTATTCCTGGAGATGCCTGTTTCTCTTTGAGGAAGATGTGATACAGAATGAGAGAATAATAGCCTAGGCTCTAAAGAAATGGCCTAGACTCTGATAGTCATATATTTTACTAAATTAATAGTAAAAAAGCATCGGAACAAAATCTTAGGAGTACACAAAGTGTACAAATATATGTATAAATACATAAATCTATATATATATAATGTTCATGCATTTTGTGTGGAAACTACTTGTTTGACCTGTGGAAATAATATTTAAAATCCACCAAAATATCAGTTGTCTGGAGTCTTTGTTATTGGTCTGAACAAGAAGGACTCCTACATGAGAATTAACTTCCAACTTCAGTCTATGTAATCTGTACCTTATCAGTTCAATTTGGAAGCAAATTAAACACATCAGTACTCATCCTCTGGATATAAATCTGTCACCTTGCTATCAGGTGAAGAAGTGCTTTCTGTCTGGTTAATCAATATGGAAGATTAATGTTGTCACCTCCTTTGCTTAAGTGAAATTAAATTAAGGTGATGGTTAAATGGAAGATACATGGTTGATGTTCAAATATGTTCTACAGATCCAAAAATACAGCCTGGAGCAGGACTTTGTGTTTCTATCTCTACCTGTTTTTATTATATGAATGTAACAATTTGAAAGGATCTGGCTTCATATCAACTTTCAGCAAAGCAAGAGCAACACAAAGAAGATTGTTCCACTCTTTAGAAATGAGGTGGAACGAAGAGAACATGGAATGCAGTGCTCTGGTAGTCAGAGAAATGTAACATTAGAGAAAAAGTAAACAGAGCATTATAACACAGCAGCTGAAAATGCAGCCTGGTTTTCAAAGGGTCCCTATGTCAGAGCTGTTTAATTACCAGTAACAGATAAAATATGCAACCAGTTTGCAAAACATTGTGTATGACCTTATCAGCAGGTGACCACGTCCTAATCTGCAATCTTGGTGAAATGAAGCCCATCCAGATCCCTAATGGAGAGCGGGGTCCTGTTCCCCAGTTTTGGGAAGAGCTGGAACGGGGTGTATTGGGCAGATCAGCAAAGGAAAGAGCTACCTCAGACTGGCTAATGCAACCACCTCAAAACACCACAAAGAGATGACAGATTTTCAGAAGAAACATTTTCTTAGATGTTTGCGGCTGTTCAAATAGCAGATATTTTCCCATTTGCTTCTCCTTATCTTAATGTGCAGCCAAAAGAGGATTTTTTTCAGCGTGTCACTTTTCTATAAAGCCCTCAAACTGAGGGAGAAGTTCTATGCTTCAGTTATTTAATTTCTTCATGAAATACTTTGCATTTTGTAACTTCCCCTCCCCCCTCCAAATTACCCCAAGCAAAATCAGCATAAAAAGTGTTTGGGAAAGGTATTTCAAATTATTTGCACTGCACTGAAAACCCAGCTGAATAATGACATTCACTTAGTTAGGCTTTGATGCCAGGAGTCTAAAAGAGCTCTCTCACCAGTAGAAACCTTCTATTAGTGAAGAGTTTACCTAGAGAAAACGAGATCAAAACAATTCCAAGTGCTAATTATGTTCTGCATATGAAGGTGCTCCACCTTCATAAGCACAAATAATGAACAGACAGATTTTTTAATAAACAACTTCTCTAACAGGAAATTAGAAATGTACATCCCTACTGAAGAGAAAATAGCAGCAGAGCTCATTTTTAATGCACTGAAAACAATGCGGCAGTTTAGTCAGAATGGAAGGACAGATCACTTACAGGAGACTTGTGCATTGTGCATTAGTGGCAAAACTAATCTGCATAGGCTTGTTGTACAGATCTCTCCAGGGTCCAAGCCAGAGGAAACACGATGTGACAAAATGGAAGGGCTGCAAATGAAAAAACTGAAAACATTTGTGAAAAAGCTCAGTACTCCGGCAGCAGACTAATCAATCACCTGGTAAGTATGTGATCAACACACATGGGAATTCCCAGTGCAATAATAATAACAACAGGTAGATAAATTGTGTGATACAATTTTGCTAGCTCTGCTGCTACCAGTGGGAAGCAGCCATTCATCCTGGGGATGACAGGTATACCCTCTGGCCATCACCACTAATTAAATCCCTATCTTTCCTATTCCATTTTTCCCCAGATATAGATGCGATCAAAGACAGAACAATATAAGGAAGGAACAGGAAACTAGATTTAGGTAATAATTTTAAAAGCAAAGTGAGATAGTCTGAGATATTAATTCACTCCCCCTGGAAAACAAAGCATGCTTCTGGCAGGAAGGCAGGTGCAACAGTGTGTGAGATGTGTGTATGACCATAATGTTGTAATCAAAATCTTGTGCCTCTCACAACTCCTAAAACTGCTGGAAAAACACAGAGCATACATAAAAATGGGAACAGTTTATGGATATGCTCATGTGTTCTACAATGTGGTTACAGCGCTGGTGGGTAAGGGAAGACTGTCTGATGTCAGATACCTGGGCTTGTGCCAAGCGTTTGACACTGTCCCACAAGACAGCCTTGTCTCTGGAGCGGTCAGGCATGGATTTGGTGGGGGTTCACCTGGATAAGGAAGTGCCTGGATGGTCTCAGAGTTGAGGACAAGAGCTCACTGTCCAACGGGAGGGCAGGGACAGGCAGCATTCCTCAGGGATCAGTGCTGGGGCTGGCGCTGTCACTCTGTTGGTGACACGGACACTGGGGCTGAGTGCACCCTCAAGGGAAGGTTTCGGAAGGAAAAAGGTTGGAAGGGGTTGGAACAAGATGATTTTTAAGGTCCCTTCCAACCCAAACCATTCTGTGAACCAGTGATTATGGTATTAGTCTCTGATTTATTCCTTTTTCTGAAAGATACTTCAGATTTTACCTTCTCCTTAATGAACACTGCCAAACCAATGGCTCAGCAGATCTTTGTGTCAGGGTCCAACAGAGAGTCTGTCCATCATGAAGATAATCTGTTTGCTTCAGCCTCATGGTTCTGATCCAGTACAGTTAGTGAGGTTTAAGGAAAAGGGGCAGTCCTGAACTCCTGAAGCATTTTATTATGCCTCGTTATCTTTTATAACCTGTAATACTACATCTTATTTTTAATGTGGAGACCTATCTTGCTGCCTACTCCTTTGAGGAAGAGAATGATGACTTCTATCCATGCTTACCTCATTTTTTCCTTTAAAAACAAAACTAAGAAAAACATGCAAAAGCTCCTCACTGCACAAGCATGCAAAATGTAGAAAATTAATGTAAGAAAGCAGAGCTCCAAATTAAAAATGGGACTGCAGATCACCAGTGCAACTTAAAAAGGGAAATAAAACATCCAGTTCTTTGGGAGTAATTGAATCCCACACTTTAGTCATACTAACGAGCATCCTAATGCCCTGGCACACTTTGTTGGGCTAGATCCTGGAGCACAGATTTAGCAGAACACACGCCCTTGAGCCTTGAGCAAAAGGTACAAGGCACATTCTAACTGCAAATGCTTGCTTGGCTGTGCTGAGTGTCAAAAAGCAGGCTCTGAGAAATATGAAAAGGCCTTCCTTACACAACAGCCCTCTGTCTGCAGCTCTTTGATCACTCCTATCTTTCCCTGGTCGTTCTCTAAGTACTGACATATCCTTGGAGGAATTTTGCAGCTTAAGACGTTACTGCCCCAAGCTGTCAACCTCCACCTTTCCACAGAGGTCACTCACAAGCACAGCTTAACAGGAGATGCCAACCTGTCAGCAGAGAAAGGCGAGATGTGCACACACGCCCTGCCCTGTCAACGCTGGCACAGGCACGTTAACCTATGGCACGGGAGATGGGGCACAATGCCAGAAACTGCTGCAGCAACATTCCTCAGGGGAGCTCTGCATCCTAAACAGCAGCCTCGCCACAAAACGGGATTTAAAGCGTTTTAGCTTCGGTACAGCAAGTTATTATACCTACGAGCAATGTGGCTGAAATGAGAGTGACTACATATATATATAAAAGAGGATACTTGCTTAAGTACTTTGCTGAATTGGGGTTTAATGCCTTCCATATTGGTATTTCTGCAGCAATCAAAGAAAAAAAGCTAGAACATAGCAGCACAGCTCCCCTGGGAGCCCGCATTAACTGAAACAATCATGGGGTTGACACATGGTTTCTGTTTCTAACGAGGCATGCCAACTAAACAGAGAATAAAGGGATACAAACCCTGATACTTCCAGATTCAAAACAATCAGTCTCAGGGCTGAAAGTAGTATTACCCTGAGAGCTGAACACCCAATGGCTCTTGGGAGGTGTCTTGTACTTGGTGACAGCTGTGGCCACAGGGGACACACGTACAGCAGGTCTGACCTCTACAGCAGCTCCTGCGTTCTGTTTCTTTAAGGGACATGTTCAATATATGGCTTCATAATTGCTATTGAAGTGATTAATGCAGGGGGGAGTTCGGACTGCTGGAAGACAGAAGGTTTGTCTAGGTGCAGCTATTAATAATCACCCTTTGTTAACTTGGTGCAGCACTCTCAGGGCAGGAATGCACACAGAAGCAGGGCTCAGGAGCTGGCCAGAGACATTCCTGCAGGATGGGCAAACACTCGGCAGGGGACCGTGGCACAGGCACAGGGAGCTATCCCAGCCTCAATTCCCTGCTGCAAGGGAATACATTCCGGTGTTTCCAGGAGTAGCTACAATACCAATAGCTTTTAAGACATCCATTTAGTATTTTTTATTACCCTGCAGTGACAGCAGCAATAATTAATTCTGAAAGAAATAGTGCCTGAGGAGCTGTAAAACTACACTGAGGTTTCACTGATCCTCAGCATGCGAGTTATGATACATATCTATATAGGTACATATCTATGCATATATTCAAAAAGACATCAATCTGCAATGCAGATTTCAGAAAATGCAGAACTGGAAGATAAATTGAAGTGCACCTAAATTTACTCCCATCCTGAAAGAAGTAAAATGTAAACATATTATTAAAGTATGGATTAGCATGTCTAATTCCATGGAAATTAGAATATAGATAAAAATTTAAAACTGTAATTAAAAGAATGAAGGGAGAACATTAATAGGATGAATTATACACTCTAGTGCAAAATGGTATGTAAAATTGTAGGCCTGTTTTCAAAATTAGGAAATGAGGAAAAAAGATACAGTCTGTTTCTGGGAAAAGATTGGTAATAAGCAGTTAAGAGTTATAATACAAAAACTATTGATAGGTTCTAAAACTTGTTAAATGTCTTTATTATTCACAGGTACATAGAAGAAGGTTTTTCATTCTGTGTTTTACAAAAAGAATGAAAGGAGTAAATTTTTTTTTTTTAAAAAATACTGTTGAATAGATTGAAAATTATGGTTTTTGTAGTTCCCTGGCTACAGATTAAAACTACAGCTTTATCTTACCCATTTTAGTCAAAGCATCTCAGAGAATTTCCATCTCTAACTATAAAAGAAAACAGTTTTCAATTTCAAGTTAGAAGTACAGACATTCCTCTGTTTCTTCATGCAGTATTTTTTGGCTGAATTTCAATTTTGGTTTAGAGTATGATAAAAAATTGTCATGTAACAGAATAGTTTGGTTAAGAGCTGTCTAAATCAATCAGAGGTGAATAAAAAAATACCACAGTCTTTTCTGTCCCTGATGCTGATGTAGAAGGGCACCCCCTGGAACAGAATCATCAGCTACAGTCCCAAAGTAATGAAATATTTGTGTCTTAAACTGATGTATAAACTCATTTCCATGGTAACTTTGTTTGGCATTCCACAAAGCTCTAGCCCTAGAATTTCTCTGTTGCACCCAACATATGATTATAATCTGCCTCTGAAGTCCCTGTCTACACAATAAGTTACAAGAGTAGAATTTTGTGTGTTTACAGGTGCAAGAGCTTTGAGAAGATTGATATCCTTTCTCTACTTTGCAATTCCTTGCTTACTTCAGTTTTGTTTCTCTGCTGATTGCTTTTAATCAAGATTTCATTTTTAACTAAACACAGACATATATTCAAGCGATTCCCACAGTAATTGAACTCTCTGCAATACAATAAAATTCCTTTTGTGTGTCAGGTCAGTTTTCTTGCTACTGAGCAAAGAAAACAGGTTCTGATCATTATCTAGTTAACTCCATTTAACTCCAGCTAAAAGAGCACCCTGGTCATACAGACAGGTATAGTCACAGCTATGTCTACAATCTCAGTTTTGGAATCCCTTTTGGGAATCATCAGAAAATACAAACCCAACAGAAACGCGTGTGTGCTTACACACCCAAAGCACAGACAGACAGGAGGGAGGTAGGAAACAAGCTATGATTTCAACCACTGCAGCCAAACCATGCTCAGAAAGCAGAATCCATTTTATGTTTTGATAACTATTTACTTTATGGAGAAAAATGACTGCTTTACTGTACAAATAAAAAATACAGTGCTTGGTTTATTTTTAACCCACTGAAGGAATAACTTTTGGTAAATATTTTACTGTTTACTACTTTGTTCCTAATAGATTGTTCTAGCAATAACAGTTTACACGGATGATTCACAGAGATATTTCAAAGATAAAATACAACTGATACCTCATAATTTAGAGGTCATAACTAGATCTCATCACCTAGAATTGAAGTTTCTAACAGTGTATTTTCACTGTTCCCCAAGGCACATTATTTAAGCAGTGATTTCCTAGGTACAACTTCTTCCCGCAGATTGTGGAAATCACTGGATTTATGAGCCCAAAATTGAAGTAATTGTTCTTAGGTGTAAGACAGATTTGGGTGAGGTGTCCTGACCCACAACCCACTAAGAGTGAAATGCTCAAGATCAGCCGTAGGGTGAGAGAAGCTCTGGGCGAAGGGAGGGCAGCAGCTGCCACGGCTGCGTGCGGGATTGCCGTGGGTGCAGCAGGGACTGGTGTCTTCGGAGAAGCTCAGGGGAGGATGACCTCGGCACAGGAGCTGCAGGATCAAAGCTGTGCCTTCAGGCCAGGACCAATGAACCCATTACATGGATGACTTGAATCGAACTTTGATGCAGGAGTGAATCATTAATTCAGTCTCCCTGTGGAACCAGGATTTGTAAGCCACCTCAGACCATAGGATAATTCAGGCTGGGACTTTGAGAGGATCTAGTCCAGCTTCCTGTTCCAAACTTCCTTTTACTTCTCTTTCCACACCTTATATAAATATAACATACAAACACATTTCATAACTGTATGTTCTAAGCAAAACCAGGTCAAAAAGGAGATTACATTTAAGGACACTATTTTGCTCTGAGTTAAGGAAAAAGCAGACCTGCTGTCTTATGAAAAAGAAGAAAACAACCAAACATCTGAGGCAAAATAACGTGGAGCATAAAGCATTAACTTTAAAGCCATGTTGGCTTTTCTGCTAGCAACAAAAATGCACATAAGAGTTAACATTAAAAATTAAAATGAAATAAATATGCTCTCTAATGAACTAATATACGTGGGTAAGGTAACATCTGCTACTTTGTTTATAACAAATGTGTCAAACATTAGATATGCCAGCATTCATGCACACGTTCTGATGGAAGTTGGAGAATTTACTTTATTTGCCCAGCAGAAAATGGAAGATTTTATGTCATGGCAAAATAATGTCAGACCTGAGAGCACTGGGAGAGAAAGGCAGAATTTTCTTCTGAAGCAAAGAGACAGCCCATCCAATGACTGTGGTTAGTTGGGTAGCACAGAAAGGAAGGCTTAATTGATTTGGAAACAAGCAAAGAAAATATTTTTTAAGAAGTTCTGACCTACTTCCTATCTCTAAACAAGATTCTAAGTAAGGAGTGATTAGTAAACTGCACTAGGTCAGGATAATCCTGGGAGATTTTGTGACCCTGCTGCTTCCTTTGTATTTGTCTTCCCTTAGCAGGTAATGCTAACAGGGAAATCCCAGCCTTTCCCAAGGCAGTGCAGACGTGCTCCCAGAGAATGTGGGGGCTATTCCCTCCTGCTTCACAAGCATCCTCTACTCCTTTACTGAAAGCCTTGGCACTGACAATTTGCTAGTGCCCACCTTGGACAGTAAGCAGGAAGATTCTCCACCACAGCCTGTTTCCTCTGTGCCACAGTGGACAGTGAGAATGTAGAGCCTAAAACCTGAAAGGTGCCCTCGAAAGGAGTCCCAGACTGATCTAATGCCCAGTTTCTTCTAGAATTACACAAACTGTTCACAGACATTTCTTTGGTGCAATGGATAACAAACCTTGAAAGATTACTACATCTAAATTAAACATTTAACAAGAAACTAGACTAATTCCTCCATTTTGTTTGTAAAGTTCAACAGTTCATGTTAACTGAAAAGCACTTTCAATTTGCCTACAGTCCACAGAACAGAAGGTTGTTAAATAATAGAAACCCAGAATGCTAGGAGTCAATAAAAACTCCCAAGATTTCCATCCACTAGTTTGGATTCTTTAATGATGAATCATATCTCAGGATTACTAATATGGAGTAATTTTTGCTTCTTGTCTTTAAGCTGTTTTCACACTAAATATTTCAGCTGTTTTATCCCGTTAAAACTTTAAGTTTTTCTGGTTGGTTGATTTTTTAACATTGTTTTCTCACTTCGGGTAGTCACAAAAACCATAACTCACTGTAATAACCTATCATAATATCACATTTACTTGTTATTGAAGCACTTTTCTATGAAAATACAGTATTAAAATATGCAAATATGCTAAAATTTAGAATATTAAAATTGCTGTGCCTGTAGCATATTCCAAGAGTATTGAAAGCTCCTTGGTGGCAGCAGGATGAAGAGGTCGCAGGCACTAAAAATTGCTATTTAAGCACTTTCTTATATCAGCTCTGAATATTACCTGGAATAGGTGATTTCCACTCATCAGCCCTATTCTCACTTCTTGGGAACTTGACCCTCCACTGCTTTACTGACAGTATTTTCAAGTTAATATTGGAAATGCCTGCAAGCTCCCAGTCATTATGCTGTCCTTCAGCTCAGCTTCTTCAGGGAATTTTGTAATCAGTGCTGTTTTCAGAACACTGAACAGAAATTTTTCTGACAAAGTATACCTAAGGAAAGATTACTCAAATTATTTCAAATATGCTGACAGTACTAGAATACAAGCTTTCCTCTACATCTAAGCTGCACATGGGAACTATTTTAATATGAAAATATGTTTTCTTGATTAAGGTTTAACTGAATATTTGTTATTTTCCAAGCTCTACTTTGACACCAGAAAGTGACAATAATAGTTCAGATAAAAAATTATTTCCATTTTACGTAGTATATACATTATTTTATATTCTTAATTAATATTATATATTACAGTGGTTAAAATTGCATTACCCTTCTTTTTCTTCATACTTCCCCTGCACCATGCTTTTAGTAATTAAATCAACCAATTTTTCTTCCTTTTGACTCCAGGCTGTCTGACAGACCAATGGGATGCAACAGACCACCACGTTCCTCCCCTCGTCCTGCTAATTTGACAGGAGCACCCTGTGGGTTGTTTATACCCTTCTGTACAGGCAGAACTTGGTTCACAAACTATTTCCAAGGAAAAACACAACATGTCTCATGCATCCTACGTGCAACACTGCATTAACACCCATGAAAGCTACCAGAAAGTTGCTCAAAAGTTTAAGTGAAATAATTTAACATAAGATATTTAAATGTTACAATGAAATCGGGCTGCTGTGGATCATCTATAAATTGCATTTTGAAAATACTAGATCGGAATGAATTAAAAGATTATTGCATACAATAAGAATGAGATAATAAATAATATTTTATAGTTAAATGTTATAGTTTTAGAAATTATCCACTAATTCTCCTCCTCAACTTGAAAAGGAGAATGTATTAATGAGAAAATTGTAGGACTGATAGACTATAGCTTCAAAACAATTATCTAACTATAGATGTCAGCAGAGACTGTCATTATTATTATAAAACCATTCAAAAAGACATTTTAAACTCTGATTCAGGAAAATTCTCTGATATTCAGGGTATCACTTCACAGGTCCCGACTATTTCATGGGGATGCCTTTCCCAATCCTCTGCTGCATTTTCACTTAAAGTTCTCAGAATAACATACCTAACCCATGTTTTCTGTGAATGTCTCCATCAATACCCGATAGGCATGGGTGATCTGCAGCTGGCTGGCCAAACAACTTTTAACTGCCATATGGCAGAAACAGAAATTTGCTGGTTCATGCCAGGGCTGCTGTGTTAAAATAATTTTTAAACTCACTTCAATGATCATTTGAAAGGATGAAAAATTCCAAAGCCCAGTGTGAGTGCCCATGTTCCTCTCTACTGAATTATTTCATAAAATCTGGAGGGGATGGAGGAGTGGAGGTCAGTTAGGTTGTCACTGCAATTAATGATCCTTGAACAGCTCTGAGGACACTTGCAAATAATCCAATGCACTGGACTGCAGTGAGGAAGGTATTTGTTGAATTTGTACTGCCTCAGATCACAGGTGTAATCTGGCATTGTAACTGCAGATTCAACACAGACACTAAAGTTTACTCCATCAACACAATGCTTCATGAAATGTTAGGTAAAAACACAAGGAAAAAAATATGCATAGAAGAACATCACAGACTCAACTGGCAGTCAAGTCTGGCAGAAGTCTATCACCTAGTGACAGCTTCCTTTTCTCTCAGCTGTTAGGATGGTATAAAGAGAAACGAGAGAAACAAGTCCCAGGCTTCATTACTGTAGAAAGAAAATGGTTCACAAGAGAAAAATGATCAGCACATTCAAGTACTTTGATATAATGATCAGAAAGTCACAAATACTTTACAATGTTTTGAGACTGTTCAAGTCAGCTATGTCCATATTTGATTAAAAAACAAACTTGCTGATGTAGACAAAAGCCACTCAGTATTAGGGATGGAGAATATTTACTGGAAGTGTAAAAGAAAGGACCAACATTTAACTCCTACCTCAAAAATCAACCACTGCCGGGTTAGAGGAAGGGAGATTTGTCTGATGTAAAAGAACTGTAATTGCAGTGTCCTCCTTCGAGTTTGGTGTTTATATCTCTAAAACACAACTGTCATCCTTGGGTATCTTAGTCACTGGGTGTTTGGGAACACTGCAGATGTCAAAAGAAAATATCACTGGTAGGAACACCATGGCCAGCATATGAACATCATTACTTGGAGGTAACACGCACAGCGGGAAATCTTAACTCAACAATTGGGAATCAGAACTGTGCAAAGACTCGAGAAATGAATCACTCTTGTCAATGCTTTCTCTTGTCTAGGAAAAAACCCTCATATCTCTCTACTTTATAGTTTAATTTCTCTTTTGTTTACTTCCACTTACTGATGCAGCTGAAAAAAGCTACACAAAACAGTGGCTTAACACCTTCGCTGCAGTGTTCGCTAAGGTAGGGAAACCAGAACCAAATAAACCCTGTCTGAGCAGTTAGCAGGCAATACCTTCTGATGGATGTCCTTGCAAGAGATCTAGTGGCTTTTATCAACCAGCCAAGCAGCTGCACAGTGTGGGCCCATTAAAACTGTATAATGATGTTTAGTGAGCTACAATATGGAGAGCTCAAGATAGTTTTGAATTTCTTTCCAACATGAGATGGGAGAAACAAGCCAAAAAGAGAAAGAAATTACACAGAACATAGTGGGCTTGCTGTTTCGTTTATGAAGTAATTCCTTCTAAGAAAAAACATGTAAGCACTGAAGAATTCTCTGTTCTGTTCTTAGGCTTATAACGACTGAACTCCAGTGTGAAAAAGTAGTATGAACTCTTAGCCTGCAAAGTAGTGATGTAAATGTTCTGCAGGTCTAAAAACCTCTGAAAAGTTTCCATGTGAAGCTTACAGCCCAGATAACCTCTCAAAACAAAGAACTTTGGAAAATACTTTCTCAAAAGGAATTTCTCACTTGGGAAAAGTGCAAACATTTTCACGAAATAAAGCTAAGTAGGACTGCTCTGAGATAACTGAGAGTCTACAAAGATTCAGTTATTAGTCACTAGTTTGAGCAAATCCTTGCTTAAAAAGAAACAAACGTCTCCACACATTTCATTACTCACAGGAACATTGTGAGGACACTTTGGGACTGATACTCAAAAACGTGTATTTCCAGTTTGTACTTCAATTTAAGTGAGATTTCTGTACACTGCAAGTGATTTCAGTAGTAACTGACTACCCACACGTGCCCTACTCCAACGCTCTGGCATGGAACAAGGTGCCATAGTAGAAGAATTAATTAATAACTTGGGTTTGAATACTTTAAAATAACACTTGTCAAAGCATTCAAGTTGTTTTTACCATAATTTACCTTGTTCTCACTTAGAAAACACCAAGGGAAGATAATTTAATAAAGAAAGACATTGTAGTGACATTGTTGAGACCTTAGCAAGGTTCCCTCAAGCAAGAGGAACATGAGGAGAGAAATCAGTTTAGTGCATGGGCAAATTCCTGCAGAGTCCCTGTGGAACCTTGCATCACAGACTTAATTCCATTTTTTTCCCCTTCACCTTGTTAAGTACATGCCCTACAAGTGCTAGAATATATTCATGGGCAGAAGGGAAAGAAAGAAGAAATTAAGACAATGCAGAGGCAATTAGTTTCTGACTACTACATATAATAGGTAAGGGAAGGAGGGCAGGGTCAAGCAGACAATATTGGAAGTAATTTAAAATTTGCTACATTATAAAAAATCAGAAAACCTATCTGGTTAAATCAAAGCCCTATATCAAAGGGATCTATATAATAGTATACATATAAAATAATTTTTTATTATAGCAATCCTCCTGCTTCTGAAAACTGAGTTCTCTGCATATCTTGAGGATATAATTAAGTGACAGACCTTTCTTTTAAATCTAAAACTGAAGTGTTAATTCAGTTCAGTTCCAATGAAGGAATCAAAACATTTTTAATTTTTATACTTCATTATCCTGATCTCTTAGCCTTGCCCTGAAGCATTGCCAAAAAATATTCAGCCATATTAACAGAATTCTATTCACTCCGAACTGTGATAAAATTCATCAGCAAGCTTTGCACATGGTGTGGACACAAAAACTTCTACTGGTCATTTTCTCTGGGTGCATAAGAAACACTTTCTGTCAGCTCACAACACATTCCTTGTTCAATCAGACATTTGTCTGTAACGATAATATATGAACTATTTAAATTTAGCCAGTGTGATTTTAGAAAGATATTGCCTTTGTACTCCCCACTGCACCCCACAAGAGTTTTCAGACTCAAATTTCCAGCACAGCACTTGAAGGTCTTAGAAAAGCGAACTACTTTAAGTGTCTGAATGTGAAGGACATTGATTAAATTGCATAAAACGATGTAGTTGGTTTAATTCAGAATTTAAATATCTCATTTCATATGTCTTAATTCACCTTGACTGTAATTTAGATCAAACAAAATTGAGACCACTTTAGTAACGAGTAAGGTTGTCTATACAGAGATTAAGCATTGTTTAAGCTGCTGCAAAGAACTCGGTGCTTGCAATGCCATTGCTGCAGGATGTGCTGACACAGCAGATGCTCCCCAGTGGCAAAACCGCTAAGAAATGGCCACGTCCCTCTGACATCTTTTGCCCAAGCCACTGTACTTGTCCCCCACACTGCAGTTTGTCACAGGGCTGAAATGATTCAAAGTGAAAATAACTTTCTGGAGCAAAGTTGCTGCCAAGAGCAAGATACAAAACAACCTCAGAGCTAGCAGTGACACAGCACAGCCAGACAAGCTCGGCTGACCATCCACTGCATTTCCTTCTCCGTACCGACTGGCTTTCTCTGGTTTATGTTATCCCCTTCCCTTCTGCTGACAGCTTTCTCATTTCACTCAGCACACCTCTGTGATGTGTTGGGAAACAGGAAATGCTACCCTGTTGGGCTCACCTGTGTTTAACCACAGCTACACCACAAGCTGCTGTGCTGATGATTTGAGCCACTTTTAGTGCATGTGATCACTAGAAAAAACATCCAGGGTATGATGCTCTTGAAACATATTGAATTGTCTGAACAAAATCACCTGTAGTTGCTGTTAGTGTTACAATTCTCTGGTGCTTTCAAATCCACACAGTTGAGGACCCTTTTACGTACAAAGTAGTCATAACATTATAACATATAACTGCCAAAGACGCTTCAAAGCTCTGTTCTAACCCATTTTTTGTTTGAACTGGGGTGCCTGCTAAAGTACATGCAAATTTCACTGAAGTTATATCTGATTTTAGCTCACAGCTTCACATGGAGGACAAAATATATAAAAGACATCATGCTTGCCAGATTATGGGCTCCTAACTAGAGCTGAAAGAGTTGGCTCAAAAGCAGATGGGAAATACAAATGCTAAGCTTTGATTTCTATTGGAATAGGTACAGGAACTGATCTGCATTCATAGTAACCTCTTCAGTTTCATCTCACAATATATTCTACTATGCAGGAGGATTCTATATTCTGTCTCATCATGTTTTCATATTTAAAATCTGATTAAGAGCAGTGTGATTATGCTGATACTTCTGGTCCATGTTGGATGAACTTCAGGGATTTATGTGTTATATATATCGCTAGAGTTCACACCTAAACTGAAAACATGTTTTTCATACAAACTTGGAGGTAAAAGTAGGTCTATTACTATACAGAATAACTCTAGTAATATACACATGAATGGCTGAACCTTTATCCCACACACTTTTAGACCAGACCAGACACAGAAGTTCTTTATGGGAAGCTACAAGTTTGCATCAAGGCCAAGTGTCTTCTTTAGGTTCAAATAAGTGCCAAACTCTGCCTGTGCTATGCAAATGCACAGAAATTGTTTATAGGCTGAATGTGAGGGGTCCTGCTTTAAGCAGAGTTGGAATGACCTCCAGAGGCCCTTTGCAGCCTGTACTGCTCTACAATTCTACAGACAGCCATAACTGATGGCAGTATGTAATTAGCAATCAGAAATGACATCTCTCAAAGTTCTGCTCTCAAAGAACTGCTCTGAGTTCATGATCATTCTGTTAATGTTACTTCAAAACTTCAGGTAAAACACCGTCACTGAATCTCCACTTGCAGCTGTTCATGCCCTTTCCCCCCCAGTGGATTCTGCCACACTCACTGTGACACTGGGGATGGTGCAGTGATCCAGGAGCTCTTTGTTCCACCATTTAAAGGAGGCCTTGTGGCTTGTCACAGGTAACAGTGTCAGGTACAGACTGCACAAATACAAACATTTACAAACACAAAGAGAAAAACGCCCGATGTTGCTGAGTTAGGTTTCTCCTTGTGTATGCCTAGCATCAAAGGGTCAAACAGTGTGCAAAGAACAGCAGCACAATAAAAAGAATCTTTAGTATTTTCTGTACCAAAGTCACCATGATGCTGCATTTATATTCCTTTACTTGTAGCTTTTACAACAAAGTGGTTATTAAATCTGACACCCTACTTTGACACCCTGCTCACGGAAAAGGAATTTTTAACCAAGCCCCTTCCTCAGGCGGATTTATTCCTCAGCAAGTACGTGAAGATGGATATATGAGAGCTGCACTCAGACTGTAGTGCCAAAACCCAGCAAGATTGTCTAGTCTGAGTTTAGATATACATACATGAAGGCTCATTACATCTTTTGGGGGTTTTAAGTTATTTTGGTGAGTTGGTTTGTTTCTTCTGGGGGTGGGGGGTTTTTTGTTGCTTTTTTGCAGGCATTGTCACATACATGTCCAAAGCTCACATTTTTCAGGTAAGTGTTTGCCTTTTCATTAGAACTTCTATTTTACGGAAGAACACACCTGAGGATAAAAGGACCACAAGAAGTTTGAGGTTTTGACATCTCTGCTAATACCGGTTCTTTATGATGCACTAATAGTGCTCTCTAAATACTTAATGTGTAATAAGCATCAGAGGAAACATTAGGTTGCTCAAGTTTTCTAGGGTTTCTTCAGTTATTTTTGCTATATACTTCAGTCAAGTTGTGTTTGAGAATCTGTTTCCTAATCAGAAATCCAGACATATCTATAACAAATAATAACAAGGAGAATGCAACATAATTTAACTGGAAGAGAAAGACAATTCAGCTGAATTTCAAAATCTATTTCACGTACTTCTCAAATGAGCTCATTTCCAAGCAACGATGTGCCAGTTTTTCCTGCTTGTCCCTCATTTCTCTGTCACCCATCAGAGTGAAATCACTAACAGATCAAAATTTAATCACATGGAAATTAAGGTCACTAAGAGGCATACAAAAGGAGCCACTCCTTCAAGCGAATAAGGAGGCTTTTTATTTGTTAGGTTACCATGTTTGAAAAAGCTTATCACTTGCTCACAGAAAAAGTCGTAATTTGCATGAAAGAAGGATCTCAGCATGCAGCGTTGGTAGCAAGGTTCCACAGCTGATCTCTGCTGCAAAGCTTTCACACGAGACTAGGATAAAATTTTATTTTGGCTCAGAGCTAAATTAACCTAACTAACTGCAAATCCCAGCATTATCTTATTTTGTAAGAGCACATAATTCTTTAACATCAAGGTTCAGCAAATAACAGGAGACTTTGCTGCCCTCCTTGTACTGTAATGCCTCAACAGCGACGGGTTTTCATCAGGAGAAACCCCGGATTCCCAGTGTGAGAATTCCTGCGTGGCTGTAATATGCTTCAATTACCACTACTGCACATGTGGAGCAGTTTCACTGCAGTACAAAGGGGCTCCCATTGCTAAGAGGGTACAATTCCTTGTGCTGTTGTGTATGGCTACATAGAGAGGCAGTGAAAATAAAGGTCTGATAGTTAAGTTTCAAGTATTTTTAGTCAATTCAATAAAATAATTTCCAATCATGATATGTTTAAAAAAAAAAAAAAAGCCTACTTGGAAAGCAAAAATGGCAAATATCATATGCCAAGCTGAGAAAGTTTCTAATTTACATCTACTGACTTCTTCCTGAGCATGGCAAGTCACCAGAAGTTTTGGAGAAGTTTACAGGTCCATGCAAAAAACAGTTTGGTTTGTCACACTCAAGGCTCCACCTCAAACTCAGGTTCCTTATTTTGTACACCACCAGGAAATAGGAACAGACTGAACAACTGTATATTCTACAAAATATAATTAACAAAACATCACATTTACTGAGTAAACTCAATTATAAAAATAGGTCCCTTTCAGTCACAGGTTTCTCTTTCCATCCCAAATAATCAGATTTCAAGATTAAGATAGCTAGAAATACACAATAGTTCCAATACACAGCATTCAAACACCAAAAGTGACATCATCCAAAAGAAACCTCAGGAGACATTGTCCTCCCCACCTGCAGAAATGACTGTAGTGAATTCAGGGTGTTTGCCAGTGTAGGCCATCATGAAATTGGCAGAGAAGTGGCAGATCCTGACATTTTAAATGAGTAGAAACAGAGAATGAGACTAACGAAGAGGTGGAATGTGGGCAATAAAAATGTACCCACATCACATATGCCAAGTAAACACAAGAATGCCTGGTACCTCAAGCTTTGGTTCTGAGAATAAGGAAAATTTTCAAAAAATTAGCTGGTGTGTTTGTTGCAATACGCAGCCTTAAGCTAGCAGCCAGTTTCCTGGCATAAATAAAGGTTAGTTACAGCTAAACCTAATTTAAAACAAACCAAAACTTATCTGGAACAGAACTAGATAAGCATGTGCACAAGGGAGGTAGTTACAGAAGAATATACTTGATGCTTACAGCATTGAGTCTGAGCAAGTGAAACATCCCCAGGAAAACTCAGAGCATCCCTGACTCAGGAATTTGAGATTGATCTTAGCCAAACTCCTTAAAATGGGGAAAACGCAGTAGCAGGACATCAGAGTATAAAAACAATCCAACCAACACACAGCTACATCAGGCACTACTGCCCCACCCCTTCCCCCTGCCAAGCCCACACCAGCTGTGTTATCTGCGGGGTCAGTCCTCTCCCAGTGGGGAAAAAAACTACAGGAAATGCAATTGTATCACTACTTGGGAAAGGCAGAACACCTTAACAGCAGATGGACAATCCCAGCTTCACATCCTTTTTGTCCTCAAGTAAATGTGCCCTTCGCTGAGCTGCTGGAGCCTCGGGTCTGTCAGAGCACACTCACAGCCAGGACACCCTTCCTGACGAGGGGAATTCTTTTCTCTCGCTCTGACCAGGGGTAAACTCCAATCATCCAAACTGAGGAGGAGCCTCAGCCGAGGCCTGATTTTCATCCAGACTGCAACACTCCTGTTCTCCTCAAGGGCCTTCAGAAGCCCTCCTTATAGCAGAGTCCTATTTATTGAACTTAGAGAAAACATTTTTAAAGCAAAACAAGTGGTTTTGGGCTCTGGTGGTTTGTTTGGTTTGGGCTTTTAGTTTGGGATTTTTTTAATTGCTCCAAGTTCATCTGTATATGAATTTATGTTTTCAACTTCAGAAATGCACTGAACCTTCCTAGCATGTAACTTCTGGCAAAATAAGATACCTTACCACCTCTTGGAAACAGGATTTTTGAATGCACCTGATGGAGTTTTTTGGGGTTGTTTGTGTTTAATTTTTAAACTTGCATGCACATACAAACTGCCAGAAAGCCACTCTATCACTATTGAGCTTACTTTCTTCTCTCTACCCTAAACGAAATCAGCAAATTGCTTTCACATAGGGAACTCCTATAAAGGAGAATAGTCTTTGCTTGCTGACTCAATTACATAAAGTATTAACAGGAGGGAGGTTATTGCCAAACAACATCAATATTGAGTTACAACCAAAGTTACATAGCTCCTGTTGATGACTTTTCGTTATTTGTATTAGCTTCACCCATTTCTCTGCAATGCATAAAATCCTTATGCATTAATTCATTCAAATACTCTAAAATGTCTTCCACACAGAAGTCTTCATGTGAAAATTATTATTTATGAGGTGTCAAGCGAACAGTATTACAGCTGTAAGAGACTATTTGGTAGAGACATGGGACACATTAAATTTTAAAAAAACTGACAAGCCTTGTTAATTAGAAATGCCAACATTTGAAATTTTTATTCACAAGAAAATTGATTTATTATAGATTCATTTAATTTTTGGGAAAAAGCTGATGCTGGGAATTCTGATTCACAGCAGATTTCCAACCACAGGTTTCAGATCACCTTCGGTAGCACAAATAGATATAAATGAAATGCACCAAGCCCTCTATACCTAAAATTCTGAGTAAGCACAGCTGTGTCAAAGAACTGATTTCCATCCACTTTCTGATTCCTCATTTCCCACCTGGGACTGTGCAAAGCACTTTTTAAGCAGTCTTCCCAGTAGCTGGAAGAAAATTAACGACTTCACCTCTCAGTAGACAGCGCCAGTGACCAGCCATGGATTTTTTTGTTTCTTTTTGTCAAAGTAAAGAAGATGATATATGAATGCAAACAGAATAGACACATTCTTGATTCTCACAATTATTTTTATATCCAGCAGTTCTATCTAATGAGGGGTGTTCACACACAGTGACCAGATTTCCTTCCACAGCTGTGTAATACCATCACAAACCTCCCACCTCAGGAGTTGGGTTTTTTCCCAGAAAACTTAGTATTTCCCTACTCTGGGGCACTTACAGCATCAGAGAAAACTGCCTTCAGCACCACTGTACAGAACTGGAATTTATTTTCTTCACTAACCCAGATATTTAACAGTGTCATATGACCAACCTACAGCCTCCCAGGAAATCAGTCATAGTGGCTGATAAACTCACACAACACAGTAGTTGAGCTGATAGTGCCCCACAGATCAACATGCACTTACGATGGGGAGGAGACAGTGAGATACACAATTTGTCACACCCCTGACCACACACCAGGACTAAGAGGCTAAATTCTTAACTTTTCAGGGCAGCATTTGGAGGGTTTCAGGCCATCAGCAGTGATCCTTTTAGTCCGAGTAAAACGAGTGCTGGCTTATCCACGCAACTATGTCATAGTTCATACAAAACTTCATGCTAACTCACAGCAAAGTTGTGTGTTTGAGCCTGCTACTTATGCGAAACGTGAATCTTCCTGCAAAACAAACACAGCAAAACCTGCATACCAAAGGGAATTCTCCTTTTCAGCTCTTTGTAGCAGCTGGTTGAATAGAACAGGATAATTAGATTCCAGCACTCAGACGGCTGAGATTTACTGACTGTGAGAAGTAATGTTGCCCCCAGCGAAGAAAGCAACATAAATAGCTCTGGCTCAAGGGGTACCTCGGACATATTGACATTGTCTTCATGAAGTATCAGTATGCCAAGTTCTCCCCGTGTGGGATGCACAGGCAAACCTGCTGGGGGAGGTTAATGTGCAAGAGAGTCATGGAGAGGCTATTTGAAGCATCTGGAGCATCTCTCAGTTTGAATATAACACAAAAGAAGAGAAGGTTCAAAGGAAAGATGCAGTAAGAAAGGCATAGGAAAAACAAAAAAGTCAAGGAAAAGAAACCCATAAAGAAACCAAGCTTGAAGAGCCTTCTAGAATTAGAAACAAAGAACTAGTTTACAACTTTTTAAAATCCAAATCATTGTGGACTATTCTATAAAGAACTACTATGCTATGGCTGTGTCTAGGCTTTAGGTTTCTCCTGTGTCCCTACAATATTTTTCCCAGGTTACCTACAATCCGTAAGTTTATTCTTCTAGGGCTTGTTGTCATTGGAAAGCAGGAGTTGTTAAATATCCTTCTGTATTTGGAAGGAACATTCTCCTATGGCTTCCTGAGGGGGAAAATAATCCTTGGACATTTGGCACAGAGAATGTTGCAGTCCATCCTCAGAGACACAGGTGAGAATAGCCCGGCTGCCAGGATGCCAACAGGAGGGGATCTGCTCAGGCTCTGTGCCAGCCCCATGGCCTGCTTGTGCAGCAGATTCACCTTCAGCTGCATCACCACGGTTGCTTCCCAACAGTTCATTTTGGAAGAGGTGCAGGAAAATGTTACAAAAACAAAGCTTTGCCAGAGTCTTTCTAGACATCACTAGTAAGCATCAAAAACTGCTGAAGGTAAGTGGAAGATAAAGGCAACAGAAAGAACAAAAGGCACAGCTTGTCTATTTTTCCTACTGATGTTGAGATGCTGTTTCAAAAGGGGTTATCTCAAAGAATACAGACACGTGCTAGAGGCTGGGCATAATTATTTAGACTGACTGACTCACAGATGTCACCTTTAACTGATTTGTCAGTTGTCATGCACTGCCTGACAGTCCCGCTCAGAGATGAAGTACAAGCAAGACTGCACGTGTACTGTCTAACAACAGAGCTGCATACTGCACCAAAGGCACTGTCAAAGACAAACCCAAAGAGCAGCTCTTCAGGTGGATTCTCACAGAGTAAGACATAATCAGGAGCGCCACATAACTCACCTGTGAGACACTGGCCTTCTGCTTTATGTACCACAGTCCGAGATCAGAGACGTGCAGGGCTGAGGTGCCAAAGCTGTGAAGCATTCAGAGCCATTAAGAATATTTTGCTCTCAGGGTATGAGGTCATATCAAAGAAACTTTTGCACAAGTCTGACCTCAACAGACAGTTAACCTAATCTTAACATGTGGACATTTCAAGTCATGATGTGTTTATAAAGCTGTAGATATCACTAATCTAAAAGAGTTTGCAGGCACTCTGAAGGGACAGAATAAAAATTGCTTTGAAAGCTGTTCACTGGAGAACTGTATTCTTTCCATGTGTTCTGTGACAAAAACAATCAAGACTGATGGACTGGAAAATCTCTGCTGCAAAAATACTGATGCCCTGTATCTGCTAAATTAAGCCCACCTCTGCAGGTGTTTGTTTTGCCCACTAGCAGGAGATAAAACAGTCAGTGACACGTTCTAGGCAGCACTGAACTGCATCTTGATATATGCAAGCTTAGTAAATACAAAGTAATTAATTATTTTCTTTTACAGTTGATATAAATGTTTATAGTGGCAAATCAGAGGCTTGTTAGGAAGCACAGCAATGAAGCATCGCTGCCTGTGACAAGTTCCATGTAGTGACCTCAGTTATTATGAAACAGCACAGTATGGATCTTACACAGCTATGTTTGGTCATGGTTTCTAAGCCACCTCAAAGACTTTCAGAACAAATACTTCAGTTAAAGAGAAAAAGGAATATCCTACCTACACAAATTATATTTACAATCAAGATTTACACCGCTACTGCCATTGTTCAGACTTGAAATGACAAGGAGTAGAATTAAGTGAAGCTTTAACAAACTCACATGTAATCCAAATACAATTCCTTGCTTCTCATATGTTTCCTGAAAGAGGCTCTTGAAATATTCTTATCCACTTATTTCACTACAGCTATGCCTAGTCACTATCATTAAGGGAGATAAACATATTCAGAATAATTCAGCTCCACTAATTCCCTTAAGGAAAAGAAAATGAAATTTAAAAAAACTCCTGCATTTTGAATGCATCAGCCCTTAACATATGCTAGAAATTAGAAAGTAATTACAGTTGCTTAGAATGTCTTAAATATTGGCTGAAATATTTTAACTTCATTTAAGACACCTAATAATTGAAACCAAATTCTCTGCTCAGTAAAAAATAATTAAATGTCTCTCCTTGAAAACAGGGCTTGAAGGTGATAAAAAGGCATCCTTTTAGCCTAACAGTTATGCTTCTAGGTAATTTTTGTTTAAGAAAGAAAAGAAAAAGTTTCTGAAATTGTGGCTGAGATAGACATACCAAATTATCACAGCTATTTTTTTTAAAAGCTTTGAAATGTGTTGATTGAATCAAACTTGATTCCTTTATTTGTCTAGATTTTAGCTTTTGCTGTGTCAAATCGAGGAACATTTCTAAAAGCTACATTTTTTTCCACAGAGTGGTCTCTAATGCCTGAGATTTACATCTGCATGGAGGACACACAAGGCAGTGCCCTGCAGAGGATTCCTGCTACAAACTGAAGAAAACACAATGACATTACTGGAGCTGATAGCAGAAAACAGGGACACTGTGGTTCAAAACAAACAGTTTAACAGCAGATATATCAAATGAACAAACAGAACTACGGGAAGTCTTGGCACAGCCCCATATTAAATCTATGAAATACTACAGACACTTCAGAAGATGCACCTGAAGGGGTACAATACATAAAACTGCTGTTCTATGGCACAAAACCACGTTCCTTCAGACCATGACTGGATCAGGTGGAAGCTTCTGATGAAAAGAAGAAAATTGTTCTTCCTCTGCAAGCTACCTCATTTTCAGGGAGAGGAGCTTCTGTCTAGTATAAAGGCAGGCAGAGAAAGTTAGAGAACAAAAAGAACTCAGCAAGATCTAGGAGCCTGTAATTTATTCAAAGACCAGGAGACAACTGAGAAAATAGAGCTATTAAGGGTAACAGCAGAATACCAGCTCTGGGATTGACCAGCAAGATTGGATACCAAGAACTATGAGGCAAGTTTGAAAACACAAACGCCTGTAACAAATCTGGTGAGAGAGACAATACAGAATTAAGCCAGAAAGCATCCAAAGATACAAAGGGATAGCAAAGAATGAAATTCACACTGAAAATGTGTTGGAAAAAGGTGCCTCTTTCCAAAGGTTCCCCCGGAACACCCTGTCAGCCTGTACTTTTGAAGTAATACCTAAAATAATTTCACAACAATCTCAGGTTAAAATAGGGTCCATCCTATTTCAGATTGCTTCCTATTCCCACTTTCCTTCTATTATTTAATCCAATGAATCTTGCCGTATTTCTGATGTAACAGTCAAGAAAGGAGAACAGAACTTGTAGACTTATCTTTATTTTACTTTAGGCTAAAATTTCCCAGTCACCAGTGATTTCACCTGCTTTGCCCAAAAAGGTATTTACTCAAGGGGAAAAAGCCTTTCTGATGGCATCTGTGACAATAAAACATTGGTATGCATTAGAGAAGCTACAGGACAGGCAGAACATATGCCAGAGGCTGATTTCCCCTCCCTGCCACCGGTATCAGCTATTCCCACTGCAGAGCTTAAGCCAGGCTACAACAGTACCAAGCTTTAAATACAGATGACTTCTTCCCAATATGTTTTTCAGTGTAATTTCTAGACTTATTTTACATTTTTATTGCAAATTCAATTCCCAGAGGAGCTCAAGCATTTTGGAAACTATGTGAAGGCCTGAACTTCAACAGACTATTAACTTTTGGAGTAAGAGGCAAGGAAATACTTATCAGCAGGTGAGTCCAGGTATGGGTGAAGGTACCCTGGGACCACAGAGAGAGGACTCCAGTAGATGCAACTTCATTAAAATGGGATTCAATGCCACCAGGATACGAGTAATGGATTTTCTGGTGTCATACTTCAGCACCTCTCATCAGACATTTTGTGACCACACTGAAGTTTCACAGTACGAGTTGTGAAGTTTATGTTAAACCCATTCACCACATATCTTACCTTACATTGCCACCATGTGCCATATAAGCATGCCAGGTTCGTAAACAAAGAATCATTTAAGAAGGGTAAGAAATTTACCACATTTGAATATAATTACACATTCTGAAGAAATACCTCATACATCCAGTCTCCTCAAGGGAGACAGATCTTCCTCTAGCTTCCAGTGGACACCAGCTCCAAGTAAGGATCTCAGCCATGTGACACATGAGCTCTTTTAACATGAGCTTTGGCTTTCTCCACAGCAAGACTTTCAATGCACCCAACCATGCTGGATGCACCTTACAGACATTATTAACACTTGAATCATCACAAGGTATCTTTGGATGGGTATATAAAGACACGGCATGAAAATCCACAAGCTGTTTTCAGATTTTTAGGAGTAAGGAGAAAATCACACAAAATAACAAGTTAAACAAGCAGATTCTTCTAGTTACATACTTAAAATAATAGTTCATCCTATGAGTCTCATCCTAGTTAGAGAATTATTTTTTTACCTGGGAATTAATTTGGTGCTGTTCTGCCTTACTTCTAATGCCACTGCCTCTTGTGGGCTTCTCTTTTGTAAGAAACTTCCAGTTCTAGGAAGTACAAAGTCCTCATGATAAAAAAGCAAATAACTTAAACATTTTATTATTTAAGGTAATGAATTAATGCTATATTCTGATAATTTATTTTTTAAAAAAAGAGAAAAGTATCTTGTAGAGTACTCAAAATGTCATATCAAATTAAATCAAAATGCAAAAACTCTCCTTCTGCATTCCAAACACAGAATGATTCCGTGCTAAAAGGAAAAAAAAGCTGACAAGAGATGTACGTTACAGACAGATAGAGAGAACAGCCAGTTAAAGACTTACAGATTAATCAAGATTGGGAAATGTAATTTGGATGATAGAGTGTCTTTGGGCTTCTCATGAAAAGGAACATAAGGAACACATGGAGAACCAGTGTCAGCTTAACATCTACATGTGATGGGATCACTGAATATTCCTGCACCTTTCAATACAGTTTCATCACACCATGCCTGAGAGGTACCTTCCCAATAATTCCTATTAGAGAATGAACTAATTAACTCAGCAGAAAGATAGTCACAAACTGCTGTCAGTCTAAGTCAATGATTAAATCTGGCAACATGTCTTTTTATGTTTTTGAAAAATGGTTAGGCAAGATTTTCAATTAGTGTAGATCAAGAAGAGATTTACAGATTTCAAAGGCTTTCTAACACTTCAACAACAGTTTCAAATCTTCAATAAAGCATTATTTGATAACAGATGTTAGTGTCCTTTGTTTCTAAATCCAAAGGCAAGGAAGAATACCTTCCAAAACAAACTGAAAAAGTATTTCAATAAAAAGCAATAAAGTAAAAGAGCTTCCTCCTCACAGAAGCTGACTGATGATGATGATTACATTGATTAAAATAAGAATTGGAAAAATAAAAAAAGAAAAAAAAATAGAAATTACTCCCAGTAAAATGCAAATAGTATCAGCAAGAGATAAATAAAAACCTAATAGAATTGCTTTTCAGAGATAGAGAATGGAAAAAGAATAAAAGAAGTTGCTTTCCATTAAGACAGAAATACTATTATTACAACAACCCAATCACAACAGGCAGAAAATGTGTAACTAGAGGAGAGTGGCATAACCAGATTTTAGTGACACAGTGATAAAAAGGAGATTAAAAAGCAGCAGCAAACATGGATGCAAACAAGTATTTGTATACAGCAGATAAAGAACAGCTGAAGGCAGTAACTCGGGCTATAACATGGCTGATAAAGCAGCCTTGCAACTCTCTAATCACCTAAGTCCCAGGACTCCTGGTTTTGTGAGGAGCAAATAACTCATTGTTTTCATAGAGCAGTAAATTTCATGCATAATTTTGAAGTACTGGAACATGATGCATCCCTTAGGAAAGCAAACAGTTTCCAAGTATTTGAGAAATGGACACTGGAAACGGAATACCAATGTGGTTTGGATAGAACAATTCCCATATGGAGAGATTCCTGCAGAGCAGGGTGTCCTCATTAGCAGACTCCTCTGCGTACCCAGGAGCAGCATCACTTGTACTGTTTGACTGTGCACTGGGAATTTCTGATCATCCCACCTCTGTCAGGGAAGAGGGGATGTAACACCACCAAAGAGCAATCAGAACAGGTTGTCAGAAAGGATGGAGAGAAACCTCCCACAGCCATTTATGGAAGCACAGAAACTTCAGCAGAGTGTTTCCAGAAGGGATTTTATACACCTTTTGGTATTATATAAGATGAAACATCTTAACTTGCTTCCTTGCTAAAAACCAGGCAAGTCCCAAACTGGTTTTGCATCTGACTGAGCTGCCACCCATTCTCTTTGCCAAATAAGCCCATCAGACCCCACATAAGGGCACATAGATCTGACTAGTAAGAGTATGGCCAAAGCGCAGAATGAAATGTCACTTCAATGCTATTACAAACTGTCTGTAAATATTTTATCCATTGTGTTTAAGCGATCCTGAAGTACAGAGAAATATCTGGATGGACCTTAGGCCAGTAATAAATCCAACAGCAATGAAGCCTAAGAATGCAAACGGATGACAAATGTGTAGGAAACAAATCAGACACAATAAAGTAACTAAAATTAGTCTTTGTATAATTGATTTGTTACTGACTGACATTGATTGTACCTTGCTTTCAGATTACCGTGAAGCTATTCTCAATCTCACCGTTTCAGATTTGCCTGAAGCCTTGTGAGGAAGCAGCGTGAGCAATAACACAGGGCAATACTTCCTGTAGTTCCCTGCTGTTACATTCTAAATGATTCCTCTTTGCACAGATTAATCCCTGTTTTCTATACATCTGTATTAGAAATAGAACATTTAGACTTGCTAAAGGCTTTGGAAATCTACATATTGTACACAGAAGATTAAAGTTTGCATCAGGAAAACATCAGAATTCAAAGCTTTGAGAAGGTGTTCTAGATTTTGCTGTACATAAAAATATCCCTACATACCCCTATTAACAATAACAAAAAATATGAGTCTCCTCTTGAGCCTTCAGCTCCAAGTTTGTCCCAGATTCTGACAAACAGCATGCAATTAAAGATCAGAACGAGAACAGAATGAGAACAGAACAGGAATCAGATTTCTAAACCTCTCTGGAGGGTGCCAAATCTGCACACATGTTGATAGGACTGTTCCCTTTACTTTGGTGATTAAAAGTTTGGTGCAAACTGTTTATAACTCTGTCCTGGAGAGTAAAAACCACACCTGAATACAGCTTCACCCACTGAGCACCTTTAAGTCCTTTATGCACAAACTTTCCCTTTCAAAAAACAGATTCCTGTTTCTACTGGCCTGATTGATTTGGGACTGTTGTGGGTTTTCTGAAAGTATATATGGCAGTAACACAATTTAGTCTACATCTGACAAAAGTGCATCAAACATTAAAGATGGCACAAGATGAAGTTTTTTTACCAGCAAGAGCTATGTGATATTTTGGTCACCCAAAAACTCTTTATAAGTTGACAATCATGCTCAACCTTATGAATTCAGCCTTTTGCTCCCTTAGCTGTAATTAATTCTAAGACAAGTCAAGTAAAACACAATTAGATGGCAATCAATAAATTTTAGACTCATTAGCTTTTTATTTCATATGAATTTTGATTCTTGACTGCACCTAGGAAAACTAGGAGGAAAAAGACCGACGCGCAGGGGTGCCAATTTAAGCCTTGTTAGGCATCAGTCACTTACTAGGAGCAGCTCTAAACTATAGCAGCAGAATTTCCTAATCTTGAGCCATTTGGACTGATAGAAAGGCTTGGACATGGTGTCTATTATTGTTCAACAAGAAAAAGCATTGTTTTATAGGGTGCTGTGCATGATTAAGTGTTCCTTGTTACCTTGGGTATTTTTCTGTAAGATTCAGGCCAATTTAATGTGGTAGCAAATCTCCTGCAGAAACTGCAAATGGAAAAATATCTGTACCCTTTTCCCCCACTGGTACTTGTTAAGCTCTAACAGAAGAAAAGTCAGTTGAGAGAACCTACAACAACCCTCAAATTCAAAAGCCAAACCCGAAAATTTGGCAGATGTCAAGTCTTAACCTTCTGAGCATTACACTGCATGTTTTAAGGTACAAGTGTGGAGGCAGAAACCTTCCCCATTCCTTTTTGAAAACCATCCAATTCAAATATTTTCACTGGTTATCCACCATTAGTTCCAAGTAATAATTTTTTACTGTTTCATTTGAAGTTACATTTTCCACAGTCTCTTGAGAAGTGAAGATTTGAACACTGCTGGGACCACAAATCATTTGGCCTTAGTTAAAGTTTCGTTTCAGCTTAGTTCATTTGTGAAGGATTTATTAGAATGAGAGGTACACAATAAATATTTCTATATCCATTGAAGCTGGGTTCTGCCACAATATTGAAATCTTTGGCACGTTCTTCAAGAATATACATACAAGTTTTAATAAATTTACATACTTAGTCAAGAATTGAGAGGCCGAACTCAATATCTGGTAAATTTAAGTTTAAGTGCTAGATTACTAATCTAGTACCTGTAAAGCCTCCAGTTTCTTCTTGATACCCAATCATCACAGCTTGAAAAAAACATGGAGCAAAATAAACCACATATCACTTGTTTGATTAGAAAGCTACTTCAACATTGGATGCACACATTTCTTCATCCTATTTTGGAACACACAGACTACAACAATGTTGTTTTCCTACTGGTTTCTTATTGACCTAACCCATGTGGGCTTGTTTCTAAAGGCATTCTCTTAATCTTTATGTACAGCAATGTTAAAAGAGTATCTAAAGCAAAACAGAAAAGGAACTTGAAGTAGTAGGCTGAAATCACAGAAAAGGTTTTAATAAGCTTGATAGAAACCAAAAACTCTCTTCTGACAACTGCTATAACTGGGGGCAAAAAATCAAAAACCCCAAGCTATGAAGTACTGGATGCTTTTGAAGTCATAACACAGCTGAACAAGAGACTGTTGCTCTTCTCTGACTGCACCTGAGCATCAGTGTGGGGTTTCTCCTCACTGACTGCAGGTGTCTCACACCCTTGCAATGAAGTTAGTTTTCAGCTCTTTTACCCCTACGGATACTTGCAAAGTTCACAAACAGATATTGTGAAGTTTATAACCATACTAAAATTTCACCTATTAGGCTAGCAATGCTAAAATACTAATTGCTTTTAAAATACATTAATCTAAAAAATAAGCTTCTGACATTCATTCTCATCACCTGTGCTTCACGGGTATTTGTTAAAAAAATGAAATCAAATTTTATCACAAGGATAGCACTGAAAAGAAAGAACTATGATCACTGAGATGCTAAAAAATGCTTGAATGGTTTCAGAGACCTAGGCCTGAATCACTTAAGCATTTAATTCCTATTGATCTTAGCAAAACTTGGGCACCTTTATACTTTCATGCATCTGAGACTTGAATTCTTAAGGCCTTTCAATCATGATGAAAAAATGCACCCTATCGCTTGCTAAATAAGTTCACTCTAGGTTGTATTTATGTCAGCTTTCATATGGGCAAAGAGAACAGCAATCATTTTCATGTAGCTTAGGGCTTGAAACAAGCTCTCACTTATACAGGAGTAAATTCAGGGTAATTCCATTTACTTCATTTGATTGGATCTGGCCTCTTGCTTCTGACGCTGCCTGTGGTAACAAAAATCTGTACTGTAACATTTTTTTCCCCTCCAAAATAAGATTGCATTTTAAGGAGAATGCTTACTAAGAGGAACGTCAAGGTTTTGCACCACTAACAGAGATTGCTGGCCTCTCTGCATGGATATCTGAGCCCCAGCAACAAAGATTATTTTCTGTAAAATGAGATAGGGAAGTCATGCACAGACACAGCACCTGCTACAAAATACCTTCCCCTTACACATACAATTACTTTCCAATCCCTGCCACCCAAAAAATAAAATGGAAGCCTAAACACACAAGATATGGCACCACATAAACTGCATTCAAAGGGCAGAAAGATCCATGCTTTGGATTAGTACTGCAGTCGTTAAGAGAAGAAAAGTCAGATACCTAAACTTTTCTGGCACAGTAGATTATTTTTACTTTTTTTTGTTTGTTCTGGCATAACTATTCCTAGCAGTCACCTGCCAGGCAGGAGCAGGTGTACAGCTGCTACTGTGCCAGGTAACACATCACAGAAAAGGGGAGTCAATTTTCAGCACTTGCAGAACATCTTCTATCAGGTCTGCAGCAGAGTTTCAAGTCTGGCACATCTTTGCACCATTACTCTCGAAAATTTTGGCTTTTCTATCTAAATACATAAATAGTCCATAATAACTTACTTACAGTTCCCTGTGATCATTATTCTTTCCACTGAAAATTATGGCAACTGGAATCCTCTGCACCGCAGCACATACTGTGCACACCCAGAAAGAAATCAAACTGTGTCATCATTGTTGATGGAAGGATAAATATAGTTGAAGTCAGATTAATAATTCCAAGATTACTCATTTCTACTTCAAAAGAGAAGCAAAGATCATGTGCAAAATGACAGCTACCCATCTGGGACTGGAAAAGTCACCATATGGATGCCTTTTGCTAATTATAGATAAATTTTTGATCTAAGGGATTTAAAAGTAGGGATCTGTCAGTTCAAAAATGTACTTCCTCTCCTCCCTCATTCAGGCAATGCTTTGGTGCTGGTTAATCAATTAAGCAGAGCACTGGATCACACAGATTTGCTTCACCTTTAAGAAGGCACTTCTCTCCCACTTCATGAAATACGTGGTCCCATTTGTAGCTCAATTAAAGAAATATGTTACAACAGTTCCTTTTTTCCCCCCCAGATCAGAGTAGCCTCTATAATTTTTTAGCCCAATGGCCCACACATTCAGAGGCCACGAGACTGCCTTGTGTTACTGTTCCACATATGATTTCTCTACTTCAGCTACGGCACACAGTCCTGAAAAGCATCCTAAGTGGACTACAAGAAGTTTCAATAACATAATCATCACCCAAGGTAAGTTCTTCCAAGAGCCATTAATTTACATAAATTATTAAGTATGTATTCCTAACTTTGTGCAAGTTGCTTCCTATTAGACTATAAAATTAGTTTTTTCTTGTATTTTGTCTGCTGAATTGACTGATTAATTCGCTATTAAATTAGTGAACTGGCTGCATATATTTATAGACCACATTGTTGGCCTCCTTCTAGAACTGCAAGCACTAGCTGATACTCCAATAGCAATTATATCACTGCCAAACACAGAGGCTGCAGAGTCTTTTCATGCCTGCTTAGCACTTTATAGCATTTATACATGGACTGCATTAGCCTTTTTGTCACTACAGTAGAAATTCACTTCTCCATGTAAAGGTAGCTGATGTGAAGAAAACTGCACCCCTAATAACTGGGAGAAACCGAAACTGGCTTTTCCACAGGACTACTGAGAACACACACGTGCTTACAATAAAGCCTCGTTATCCCCCCTCCACTGAGTTCACGGAAGGTTAGACAAGGCACATGTGTTGGATGTTACCGCTCTGCCTCAGAGGTGTTAGGGGTGGGGAAGAGCTAAAGAAGTGCAATTAGGTTGAATTCAGACCAGCTGCTGTGTATTCACTCCTCTCCAGAGGAGTTTTAGACACATGGTAGCATCTTCAGCTGTACTTTATCCACACTAACACAGTATGAGCTCACGCCAGAGACATTTTTGCACACTCTTTCTCTCCTGTTCCAGTAGAGTCTTCACATTCTGTCCATAATTAAACCAAGCACCTGCCACTGTTATGCACAGAACTAGTCCCTGTACCTGCCCTTGACACACCTGGGTACTTCCTGAAGATCACCAACATTCACCTTTGGCATGTGCACCTCAGTGAGATAGAGAATGAAAAGGCAGATGGAAATGGTGATAGCACCCAATCCATCGAGGTTCTTAACTAAAATACAGCAAATTTGCTTTGTGGAGACCCCAGTTTTCTCAAGAGCTATTGCTCCTAGAAAAGCAGGCTGCCAGCAGGCTCAGGTGCCTTCAGCAAGGGCCTATATTCCAGCTTCTCCCACTACCATCCCTCACAGCCCAAGGGGAAAACAAAGTACAGAGAGATAATCACAAGAATCAATTCCTTTACTTACATGACTTTTAATACAGGTGGCAATAATCTAGCACAATGACCATTTATTGAGTAATCTAATTCTCAACTTCAGCATTAGTTAAGTACTACTTTATCGTGGATATATCTCTTATGTCATCAAGGAGCTAGCAGAGGACTTATTCCTACAGCTCTAAGGCTACACTGTTTAATCATTTACACCAAGAAGTTGCTCTATCCTCCTCACTGAAGTCTTATTTCCAATCTAATTTCTAGGAATGACTTAGTAGCTTTTATTTCATCCATGCCATAAAAACTTCAACCACGCAATAAAAGCCTCTCGGCTGCTGCAGTCACAGCCCCAAAGGAAGCGTGTCCATTCCCACGCAGACCACAACCTGCAAAATCATCTCACACCACTGCAGTCCCTTTTAGCTCCAAGTTTTCCTCATCTTATCATGGAATTTTCCACCCTTGCTTTCAAAAAGTAACATTTTAGTTCACAGAAGATTTAATCCTTCAGCTAACCCAAAGATCCTACACTCTCCTAGAGAAAATACAGGTAAGTCAGCCTTCTAAGGAGCATCTAAAGTTCAGCTTCAGACTCAATAGAACATCCCAAGGACAAGAACCGTAGCTCTCATGATAAGAAAGGTAAGATAAGGCACTAAAATTCTCTGCCGACGCTCTGAGTTATCTGCTTTTAAACACAAAGCGAAGCTGCCTCTGCCCGGGGCGCTCCCCCCACGCTGCCCGAGAGCCGCCGGAGGTCAGGAGCGCCTCCTGCGCTCACACTGACACCCGTGGGAGGGCTTTTCCCTCCGCTCGCACCCCTGGAAAACATGGAGCAGCCCTTGGGGCACAGCTCGCTGTTAACACAAGTGCCAGGTGTGGCAGCCCGCCCGCGTTCCGGGCTTTCCGAAGTCACTCACCGCCAGAGCAGGCGCTCCCTCACGCCGGGCCCGAGCAGCCGCCGGCGAGCCCCGCACCGCGGCTCACACGGCAGCCCACGGACACCTTCTTCCAAAACCTCCTCCGGAGCCAGGCTCCTGCTTTCCTGGGCTGACCTGTTCCATGCCCTCGGGCAATCTCCCCGTCCTGCCCCTTCACCCCAGCTGCCCACAGGTGCCCCCTCCCAGGGACCCGCCCCAGCTTCCCCACCCGCTCATCAGCATCATCCCGCTCACCTGGGGCTGCTAACGGCTCTCTCTGACACTCAAATTAAACTGAGGCCTCCCTATTTGTACAAGAAACTTCACTTTAACAAAAAAAAAAACCAAACAAAATAACAAGAAAAACCAAAAACAAACAAAACAAACAAAAAAAGGGAGTGGATTCAGAAATTTTAACACTTCAACTGTCTATGCTTCTAAATATGCAGTTCTGAATTGGGTCTGGAAAACTTTGTGAGAGACACAAAGGCACAAGGAGTCACAGGCCTCACGACAATATCCTTAACTTCTGTGATCAAAGAGTTGCCTAAAGGCAGCATGAACAGAAACATTCAGAATAAGCTCCTGAAAAACTTACCTTTTGTGAGACTCAGTAGTTTACATGCTACTGAAAGGCAGCATCTACTTCCACTTGAAGTTTGCAAGGCCAGACTTGAAAGAATTTAAAGGTTTGTTTTGGCTTTAAAAAAAGTTGTGGCTGTGCCCTGTTGTGCTCAGGAGAGCACTAAGCTGGTAAAAGGGAGCCAAAGTCAAGTCCCTTGCTTATCTGAAGCAGTAACAGCAAAAACTCTCTTTTGTCACATTTCTGAAGAACAAACTGTTTTCACAACTAACCGAGGCCTTTCCTTGCCCCCTCCATCAAAGCCCTACCTCTCTACAGCGAGAAACAGCTGATTTATGGGGCTGGAGAAAAGCAGAACTCAGCCCTAATGATGCAGAGCTTGTCCAAGGTCAGAGGGGATGGCGAGGCAGAAACTGCTTTAAACAGCTGAAACCTCTGTGTCCCCCACTCTGGGTTTTTTGCTTTACTGGGCTGGATTTTTAAACCTGATGACAACACAGTGGGATCATGCTTTAAGAAATTACCTCCAAAATGTACAAGCATTTTAGTAAAATACCTAATATTTTTGCCAGCTGATGCATATTGCGAGCTGACTTGTGGGATGCTGAGGTCCCATGTACACGTTTCCCAGAGATGTCAATGTGTTTAAAGCAGGTTCAGTTCTTTGCTGCTTTCACAGGCTTAGCTTGCTTAGGATGGCTTCATTTGCATTTAGCTGAAGGAAAATTAGGACTAAGGAAAAAATTTCACATGGCATATCTACTAAAGATAATAATTCTCCTAATTCCCAATGCTGTTCATTGTCTTAAGGGAAAGTCAGGGGAAGAAAGAAGGAAATCCCTTAGCAGAACGAACAGCAAGAGAACCTATAGTCTGTCTGCTGATAAAAACATTGATATTGATGGACTTCAGGGATTGGTACAATCAGGTTGTTTATCTGATGAAAATATGAAGAACAGTGTGAATCATGACAATTTCAAGGAAAAGAAGACATTTGAAAATGAACAAAAAGAAGATATGTTTGAAAATGAACAACAGCATATGTTTATGCTTTCTTAAAAACAGCTTCAGGCCTTTGTTAGTATCCCATGATAATACTAAGCATGAAACAACAGAAGAAAGTTTCTCTATTTTAATTTTCCTTTAGAAGTGTGTCTAAAAGTACATGGGAATGCAGTGAGCACTGCTTGGGAGAAAATATATTCGAGGTTCTGCTCTACCAGAGCTGCTTGTAACACATTAACTAGAAGGTTTGGTGGATTAAATGTAGATCTTCCCCATGTGGGGAACAGGCAACGTGAATTTAGGTCCTTTTGATAAAGTGCTAACTTTCTAAATATATACAGATATATTTAAGAGAACCAGATGTAAGGTGAATATTTGTGTTGGGGGGGCTGGTTTTGTGTGCTAAAAGCCCACAAAATTTTAATCACAGAAAAATCATGCATTTTGATGCACTTACCCAAATTAAAGCAATTAACATATACCCTAACAGCATGTTATACTACAGAGTTAATGCTATTATACATATCTACATCTGAGGCAAAAATTGTTTGTAAGCAACTACACACTGAAATCATCCAATCCTGACAGAATGTTGGAATATCAGTCCAGATGAAAATCAGATTATGCTACCTGAAAATACTTTAATAAAATCATTCATGAATTCATGGCATGTTTCTTTGTCTTAGCACAGACCAACTATTGTCAAAGTACAGAAATATTTGTTTCTCTGCTCACTATAACTAAGATTTGGTAAGTTTTACAAAAGGAAAGGTTTTCTCTGTTCCTTAGTTGGACATTTCTTCTCTAGGCAATATTCTCAAGTTTTATGTTTACACCAAGTAAAAGAATTCTTATGTGACATCATAAATGTCTCATGAGCTTTGCAGACCTGTAAAGTCACAAAATGGAATGTCCCTGTCTAAGAGTACTGGCTGAAGAACAGGAATTACCTTCAGGCATTCTGACTCTGCACAGCAAAGAAAAAATAACAAATCAGGGCAAGCTGACAGTTCAGCAGCCCATTTGCACTCTGTGGGGACTCGGCTGGCACTGATCAAGAAAAGGTAGCCTGAGACCTATCCCTTGTGTAGAGCCAACAGAAGCAGAGCTGCTGAGGAGGTGATAAAGCTTCCAACGTGGCACTGCCTTGGAAATGCATTGACTGCAGCTGCCACAGGGAATATCAGGCAGGGAGTGTAAGGGGGTTGTAGGAGGGCTGGCAAATGGAGGCCTCTCATTAATCTCTTACAGATGAATGATGTCTTCACTACAATCTCACACAGGTCTTTAAGGAGCCAACTTGTCTTAGGTTTATTATCCAGAGTACAAGAACCTGCACTGAACTCAGAGAAGCTGCCAGTGGAGATGCACTCCCTCTCATCTCAGTGGAAGATGTCTCGGTCCTCTCTAGCATAGCTAGAGGACAGAGGAAACGTCACAGAGGGAACCTGCTTCTCCTGTGCAATAATCTAGAACTTCATCGTTCAAATAAATACTTACCCCAGCTCTTTATATGAAAAACATAAAAATGCTAGTGTCAGTAAGTATTGATCTTGAAGCTTTTAAAAACTATGAGAGCTTTAATTGTGTGTTTTGTGTGTGCAAATGTATTATTACAGCAATTAACAACAGCTTCAAGCCATGGCTGTGTACAGCAATTTCTCTGACAGCTCCATGCCAGTGCAGCAGTCTCCATGCTGCCCAGAGGGACCACTGCTGGAGAAAGGTACTGCCAGGGCTTAGCAATGAGACCAGAAACTCCTCCTGCTCTTGCACCCATTAAAAAATGTTTGGAAATAGGTGTGTTCATTTATGATCTTTGCTTTCACCTGAACCTCATGACACTCGTAACAAGTGAACACAGTTACAATGTCATTATAACAATGCATTTTGAAAAAATCACTTGTGCCCAGTATTGTACCAAGGAACTAAGAAATACTGGCCCTGAGGGTGCCAGGAGCTGACCCTTTCAGTTTTCTTTGTTGTTGTTTCCTGTCATTGCTACTATTTTACACAAATGGAAATGCAATTGCATCAGGCAAATCAAGATTATTGAATCTTTAGAAATAATCATGCTTAAATATTTAGTAACATTTTAAATTTAAATAATTAAGACTTAAAAAAATATTTTTTTACCTGCATACACAAATCTAACCGTGGGTGTGTTGGTGCTGTTTCCTGGGTAATTGTTGGAAGAGATATGTGCTCATGTAATGGAAAGTTATCAGAATGCACAGTCTTGTGCAGCAGCAGCTCCAGATTGTGGAACAATTTTTAGTCTGAGTTGGCACTATATACTATGAGATGTTACTCCATAGTAACACAGTATGACCTGGAAAAAAACCTGCTGTTCGACCTGGCATTCCTGTCCCTGCTGTGTATGGATTATGGCATGGAGAGCTGCAGGCCTTGCCCCTTTGTTTGTGTGTACAGCCCAAGTGTGGATTTCCACAAAAAGCTCAGAGAAAGCTCAGCACAGTTGTGCAGCCTCCTGGAGCCAAGGCTATGGTTCAGAAGATATGCAGTTTTGACAATTTATTCAAAATGCATTTCCAAACCCTTCATTTCATCGAGGGCAGTGAAATGTTAAGGCTGTTATTCAAACACTTACACCTCATAGAACAGCCCCTATAAAATTATCCACTTTTTCAACATCCATACAATGTTTAACATCAGTGTTAAACCACAATTCCATTTTTTATAATAATTTTCATAAAGTATTATTCATGGGTGTGTTTCCATGATGATCTCAGAGAGTGAAGCCAAGGGCTGCTATTAAAAATGTAAAGCATGGTGACTGTGCTTTAATACACAATGCTTCAAGCTTCCCATGAAAATTTAATAATTTTTGATGTTTCAAAGAAACATCTGACTTAACAAGTGCTTGTGCCATTACTCACATGTATTTAAGTGTGTGACATTGTTGTCATCTCTTCTTCCGTTTCCACGCTCTGGAGAACATAGCAGAGAGAACAGGAAAATTCTCCAAAAATGTTTCCTAGTCCCTATAGGCTGAGGACAAAACAAAGATAAACACACATTTCAAGACATGAAGTCATTCAAGAAAAGTTGTATTTTAAACCTCCTTCTGTCTCTTGCTACTTCAGTTGTTATCCAGCAGCCCAAGATCAGAAGCAAATGGGAGACAGAGCCTGAGCCAGGCCACACGAGTGGCTTAACAAAGCGGGTTTGAGTTCAAAAGTAGGTGAACTCCTCATATCTAAATAACATATAAAAAAGTCCCAACACCCCAGAAAATGATTGGGGAACCAAGAAGCAGGTAATAGGATTGCTCTGTACATTCTAATAGTAGCCTTTTCTCACAGGATATAAGAAATGAGCTTTTCTAGCAGATGGAGAGAAAGGAGGGGCACAGTACATTCTCTTGTTAAGGAACCTTCTCCTGGAAAAGTAGTCTGACAGGTAGGTATAAGTTAACATAATTTACACATTTCTATAGCTTGGGTAAGTGTAGGCTATTAGTGAAGGCTGATGTAACCTATGTGACAAGAGGCTGCAAACTGAGAAAAGATGAAAGAAGATTCGAGATGAAAGACCTACAGCATATGAGTGCAATTGACACCATTATTTCTGTCACCTCTGTCCCCCAGCTCTTATAGATTAGGAGTGAAACACGACCTGCATGTAAGTATGAATATATCGGAAGAGCCATAGGCAGGAGCCAGAGGAGCACTGGAATTGGACAGGTATCTGAAGGACACTTCAAAGAGTTTTACCCTACCTAAAGAAGAAAATTTGATATTTTTTAGCCTGATATTTTTCTTCTTATGGTGCATTTGCACTATAATAAAGAACTACTTCACCTTCCTTCTGTGCACTCACTTTATGAGGAACAAAAGCAGCAAATTTGGGAGATCACCTACTATATCTTGGGTTTTATTACTCATTATAAAAAAAGTGAAATTCAAGATTTCATCCCAATTTCCATCAAAAATCATTACTACATGTTATTTTATTTTCCAGTTCTCTTAGAATGACGGAATCATTCCACTGGCCTGACTGGCTTTTTTATTCATTACCTTTAATACAAGTGTGGTGGAAAGCCCTCCTTTCCAAATGTGTGTTTAGACTAACTCAAAAATAATAACATAAATCCCACTGCAGTTACATTATTTCTGTGTTCCTGTACCTATACACTGGTATATGCAGAAACCAGGACCCAACTCCATGAAAACTCCAGTAAGTGCTTTTTTCTCCAGCCTCTGACACATGGTGCTTATCCCCTCTCCTCCTGGTGCCTTAGACCTGGCTCTGTTGGGAGCTCTTCCTTCCTCAAACAAAGCCCCAGTGGTGTGTGTAGCTGTATAATCCCCTCCTTGTCTCTAAATATTTTTGAAGATCTCCAGGATCTTGTCACTGAACAGCTTAGGCAGTCACAGAATCAAAATCAGAGCCAACATCTTCTGCCTCTACAGGAATCTCTAAGCTATAGCTTTCGAAAATATTAATTTGTTTTGAGGAACACTTTTTAAAACTTTTCCATTAGCTTGTTCTGATTTTTTTTCTCTGCATGCTACAATATTTAAAGGATGTTAAAACTTTTATAACAGTTGGTGTCTCATATCAAGGCAAAAATAATATACTTTCAGCTGTCTTGCTTTGCATGAAGATTTTAAAGAAGCTTTATTTTCTGCAAACAGTAATTGACAACTCAAGACAAAATCACTATGTGTGATTTTTTTCCAAAGAGTAAACAGGTTTCTTTCTTTTGTTTTGTCTTTCTTTTTTTCTTTCAGTCTGTTTTGTCCTTCTCACTTGGGTAGCCTCCAAAGCTCTGATTTTACATTCCCCTCTGTATATACTAAGAAACCCACAGTTGAAATCAATAAAGTAATTCAGATTGGAAGGGATCTCTGGAAGTTATCCCATCCAACCCCACTCACACCAAGGACAACTTCAATGTTAGATCAAGTTGTTCAGGGCCTTGTTTGATTATCTCCCTGGAGGGAGATGTCACCACATCTCTGGGCATCTTGTGCCCGTGCTGGACTGCCCTCACCGTGAAAAATCCTTCCCATTACATCTGGTTGGAATTGTCCTTCTGCATCTTGCCTCTGTTGGCCTTATTCCTTTTGCTGTGCACCTCTAGAAGACTCTGGCTCTGCCTTTGCTATACCCTCCCATTAGGAAATTGAAGTCAGCAATTAGATGTCCCCTCCCTGGCCTTCTCCTCCTGAGACTGAGCACAAGCAGGTCTTGGCCTCCTGGTACATCACCCTCCAGCTCCCTCATCACCTCCCTGCTTTTGGCTGGAGTGGCTCCAGTATCTGAACATCTCTCTTGTACTGGGAGTCAAAAAGGACCCCTACTCATACTCGGGATGTGAGTGAAATTTAGCTTTGCCTCCGTTTCTAATTATTCAGCTGTACTTAGCAGTAAGCAGGTATATAATTTGCAGTTTTCCCTCAGTATCTGCAAGCCACGAGGAATTCTTCCCAGTTCTGTGGCTGGACAGTTTTTAGGGAAAGGCCTCAAACAAGATGAGTTGCATATGCCTTTGGAGTAAGAGTAGCAGTAGTTTTCTGCAACTATCTCAAGAAGCAAATAATAATCTTCTCCCCTTGTGGATGAATGTAAAAATACTCCTAGTCCAAATCTATCGAAAGTAGTATATGTAAAGCAGTACATGTTATTTGAGAAAAACATAGGTAATGAAGGAAAATAACCCTCTCTCTGAAAGTGAGATACCAATCTACCCTTTGTTTCTGTTTCTACCAGAAGTTAAAGGGGCCTCACAGCAAATCTGTTTCCACAGCAGGCATTCCATCAAGTTTGTGCATTACACATCTGAAGGTGCTTGTGAGGATCACCAAACACAACTCTGACTCAGAGCTGAGAGGACACCCTAGTTAGTATTCCGTTTAGAAACTCTTCTTTGAGTACAGATTGATTTTAAAGAAATGAGAAAAAGCCCAAATGAAAAATAGCAATGATTTCAAGCCTGATCAATTGAAAGTAAGGGTTGAAAAATTCCTTTACCAGTCTGTTCACATATTTGTTGTCTGAAACAGCTCTCAAAGGAAAGGGTCAAATAAATAACTTTCTACCATAGATTCAGGATTCCTATACAGAAAAAAATTAGTACAAGAAACAGGGACAGAAATGTTAGTCACAGAGGGTCAAATATATCCCTGTTCTAATTCTAGTGAAATTATAACCTTGAATTATATCCACAGAATACAAACTTGTACAGATATTTCAGTAATAATTCAGTAGAAGATTTCATGAAAGAATAGTTATTCAATAAACATCAAGAGCAAGTGGTAACAACAGGGTTCAACCTGCCTCAAAGGATCTTCTGCAAAATAAATAAAACTATGTTAAGTCCCTGCTCAGAAGTATATTCCCATATCTAGCTTCAGGAAATGAAAATCAAACTTCTCTGATTAGTCTGTTAAGTAGCTTTTCACACTTGCAAATTCTCAGGAGCTTTTGTTACATGAATCCGTCTGCACCTCTGGAAGAGAATGTGCAAAACAATTACATGAGCATGGCTCGGATCAGCTAATCTGGTGTTCTGTAATGCCTTCAGCTCCAAGCACTAATTGTCCAACGTTCTCTTCTCCAGAATATATTCACAAACAATTCCCCTGAGCCTGGAATGCCTTGCAAATTACCCCAATGATATCCATTCCTGCTCTCCTATCATCTAGTTCTGTGATTCCCCTCTATTACTCCTACATGGCCAGTCTTTGCTGAAAACTGACACCCCCTTGATCTAATCCAGACCCCACCCTCTCCTTCCCCAGGAGTCAAAATCACCATAATCTTTATTCCAGAAAGTAGTAAATCTGATGGGGTGAAAAAAAGCAGATCTCTGCAACAGAATTGTAGGCTGCCAAGTATCTGCCAGAATGCACAAATTGTGTTCCACAAGACACCGGTGTGAGGGCAAGGTGACCCAATTACTCCAGGGAATATTTTACCCAGTTGCTGGGCCTTTCATAGGTGCAGTCACAACCTCAACCATTTATATAATCCAAACACAACCCTTCAACCCAAAAAACGTTATCTTGTGGAACACTAACAGGAGAGTATCATCTGTCCTAGGGGTGAAATGAAGCAAGTATGAAGTTCACACCACACACTCTGGCTGATTGTACATCTGATCTGGACAATGGCTCTTGGTCTGGGTGAATCTGCAGCACTGAGGAAAGGTATTAATGATCACCTGATAAAGCTGTAGCTCAACTCTGCAGAAAGATGTGTTGATAATTTTGTGATGCCCTTGCAATAGGCAAGTGTGACTCTGTAACTATGGCAAGCTGTTACGACACAGTGCCTTTCAGAAAAGCACTGCTGATGTCTAGGCTGGTATATTTAAAAACAAGATTGACTGCAGGCTATTTATAAGTACTCCTGCTTGTGCACACTAGAACTGAGAGTTTAAACTTAGAAAATGCTCTGACTTCATATCATTCGTTTTTCCTTCAACAGAGGATTGACCAACCCCTCTGAAATTCCCAATAACAAAGCAGAGAGAAAAGAAAAACAAAAGCAGTATCACAAAAATTTACCTAAAAGAAAATTTCAATTTTTTGAACTTGCTTTCTGTCTTAGAGAGATTTTAAGATGAGCAAATTTGTTTCCTAACTAACAGATTCCTTACTAGATAAAATCTTTTAATATATTAGATGGTGGAAAACGGTCTGGCAATACTTCCTTTTTATCCTGACTTGAAGCTTTATTTATTAGTGATGCGCTAAAGTGACAGTTGTCTTAAAAGTCTCTATTGCATGGGAAGAATTAGAAGTACAAAACTTATTTTTCACACAGCAAAAATAAACTCAAGCACATAAGAGTGATGGAAAATGCACAAGATTCTCAAACCAGAATATCAGAGAGATCTTTGAGAAAAGAAGAAAAATACAAAAAGCAATAGTTAAAAATTCTTCTGACAGGTGGAGCTTTCTTTCATTAAGATTCAACTTATCTTGGTCTTGTGACATTTAATCTCCCTGGGTGTTCTGTAGTTTTTCAGTTTTCTTGTGTTCTGAAGTTTTTCAGTTTTCTTGACCCTTACTTTGTAGGAAACCTGTATGGCCTGCGGTTGGCTCCAGAACATGCTGCTGTACAAACAGTTTAATAATATGATAATAGTTGCTTTTATTGTGCTGTGAAAAAAGTCCTGGGTGTTTATTAGAAGTTGTCACAAGCTGAGTGGCATGGTTTGGAGGCAGGCAGAATGAAAAAGTATCATTCAAACAGCAGAATGTTTGGAAATCTCAGTGGAGTTGGAGAGTAATGACAGATCAACCACTCACTAAACTGTTTTCACCATTTACTGCCATTTTTGATCGTTGGACTTTAATTTTTATAGTGAAAAAACTGTTTGTGAATTAGACCATCAGTCTGACTGTGGTTTTTAAAGCTCACTACTGCAGCCCAAGATTTGTTACTAAACTGTTAAAATCACTGATATAACTTTTCAGTCCTTACTAGATTTGGAACATTGTTGTTACCATTCGCAGTATTCTAAAACAAAAACAGGAGGTGTTCTACAGACAGCCTGTCAGTAGGGGCTGAGTGATTCAAATAATATGAAGTTTCCATCTTAAACATGCTTCTGAAATACTGGATGAGGTCTTAATCCCAGTGTTACCAGGCAACATGTTTACAAAATCAAATGTGATTTTTATTCTCTGTGAATGTTGTGAATATTCTGAACTCCAGTTTGTTTGTCTCTTCCATTATTTGCTCACTGTAATTACACTCTATGTTTGTGTTCCATACAGTTTAACAAAGTTTTTTCCTGTCAGACTTTCCCTTAGTACAAAGTTGAATCTACAATGGCAATTAAAGTATTTGAATACACCTCTGCCTGGAAAGACTGGGTGATAAATCAGTCCACTGATCCCATTTGGTGCCAAGACCAACAGCTTAAAAAGAATCTCAATCACATCACATTTTTATAAAGGTGGAGCCCCCAGTCCCAAGAAAGGCAAAGCCCACCTGGCCTAGTTAACGTACACACACTGCATAAAGAAAGAGCCTAGGCCCTCTTATACAAGGGCTTTTTTCCTTTTTTTTTTTTAATACGTATTACAGATGAGGGATCAGTAGAAGAGGAGGTTATGTGTGTTTCCCACAACAATACAAGACACTAGTGAAAATTCTAGAGTCTAAATGTAGACAATGCCCTCAATTTCAGAGCTGGGTAAATACTTCACTCTGAACTGTACTTTTTCTTCCTGAAAAGACCATGTGTATGCCAGCCAAACCTACAGTTTCGCTGACCCAAACTTGTTTCCATTTTTTTTAAAAGAACTTTATAATTGAAATTAAGAGTTATACTCTTGCACAATCTTTCCCCAGCCTACAAATAAACTGAGAAATAAATAAGTATCAGGTTTTCCCCAGTTTCAGTCTACTGCATTAGTGAAGACTGGTCTTAATCTCTTGTTCAATAAGCACTTGTATTTCTACTTTTACTTAGGCCTGGCATACCAGTATGCCCAATTTGGCTTATTTTTAAGAAAAATCTTCCCTTTAAATGTGATTTTAAAGGGAAATCAATCAACCCTGCATGTATGTAATGGTTCACAGCTTTTGTGGTTCTCTTTGAGAATGTATCAGACTGGAATAGTCCATGTAATATTCACTCTTTGTTCCCATTGTTCCTTTCAAACATGTCATGCGAATGAGAACAGTTTATTATTGATGTTGGCCCATTAAGGAGTCTGTTTGAAGCTTACACTGGCAGTGGTATATGGAGGCTATGGAAAAAATGACAAGAGACCCATTTTCCTGAATTTGAGCTGCAGACAGTACCTATTTTCTAAGCATCAGACAATACAGCATCAGACAATACAGCATCAGACCTCTGTGCTTTGCTTTCCATATCCCAAACCTGCAGTCAGTGTATGAAACAGAAAAAGTAATGTTTAGTTAATAATGAAGGCTTAAGCCACCAGTCAGAAGAAGATTGAATGACTACAGTGCAATATAATTTTTAATCAGCTGGGGAGGTTAATCAAAGTATTTGATTTGTGCATCTGCTCCTGTCCATGGAAACTTCACAGCATCCTATGCCTGAATATAATTTTTGCTGCCAAATCTACCTCAGTGTACTTATCTGAATTTTTATTGAAGGTAATGGAAGTATAGTAGATACAAGTTGACACATCATTTTTTTTCCTTCTATTGTAGTCTTGACTATGTATTTTAAACTGTTAGGCCAAAATATGGGACTTCTGTTTACTTCTAAGGGGCATGGACCTCTGCCATTTAAAGAACTAAATTGTGAAATTCAAACAAATTGAACTGGAATTCCATTTGGCTGCACTAAATCCAAACTTTTTCAAAATTTATTTTCACAAAAAACACTGACAATCTTACCTCTTTCTTTTTTCTGTTGCTGCCAGTTTAACCACACAACCTATGTGCTTAGAAAACAAAGAACAACCCCAAAAATCTCACAGTTCTTTTAAAAAAAATTAACAGCCTATTTTCAAAGCATAGAACTCACTGAAAAAATTACAGATGTCTCATCTGTTTTATGCTTAAGTGAAAATCAAAAATGTTGTTACAATTATGACTTTATATTTTAACTATGAAACAAAAATGAGTAGGCTTAAAAAAAAATAAACTGCCTGAGTTATTAGTCTGTGAATTGCCTGCTGAGCCCAGGCAGTAATGTTTTCTAATGTGTGTCTGTATCAATATAATGACAGCACCATGCTTCAGATCAACTGGATACTAATTACAGATTTACCTGATAGCCTGGAATGGCTCCCGAGGAGCTGTTGCACTCTACTTAGCAAGTAAGTGATTCTCCTCAAATCTGCATTAGGACTTGTGATGTTAAATAATCTCATCCAGATACCATTTTTTTATACACCTTATTTAACCCAAAGTTTTGAGGAGGTTCAGCTGCCCCTGCAGAGAGGTGGCAGGGCCCTGGCAGGGGCTTGGAGCTCCAGATACCGGGTTTACCTTGAATCTATGAGGTTCATTTCCACAGAAGAGAGATTACAGCCCTTGAAGTAGCTCCTCAGTTGTCAGCTCTTATGTCTCCTTTAACACTGAGAAAAGCAAGAATTCTCCATTTCATGCACTGTGAGAAGTAGGATACATTCATTAAAATGATGAAGCAGATTATTCAACAACAACAGCAAAAGAACTCATTCTTCAAACAACAGAGAATTAAATTGTGGGCCTCACGACCACAAGAAATTGTGGAAGTAAAAGGAACAATTAGGTTCAAAACAGGTGAGCACAGGGAATGCAGCTAACACACCTTTAGAGGGGTTCGGATACAACCTTACACTCACACTCAAGAGTGAGCAAACGCTCTCAGTTTTTGAAAGGAGGAGGATGGGTTGCTGGAATAATTGCCCTAAACACTCCTGGTACTCTCCAGCTGTCTCTCACCTGCTTGGAGAGCCCAGGCTGGTGCAGAGCTCCCAGAGCTGTGCTGCCTCCCCACACGGCACGAGCGCTCCCCGGCATCGCTGCGGGAAGCTGTTACTGCACGGGAGTGGAGCGTCAGCCTGGGAGCTGCAATCACTGTTTACACAAACTTGAAAAGCCTCAGAGAAACACTAAAAAAGACAATTTTTAATGAACACTCTTTGAAGAGGTGATTAATTTGTTCATGAGCTGTTACTAAAAATGTAATCAGTGAAGTGTAAAAAAGGTTTTATGCTCAATGTAATTGCTTGCCTATAATGTAATAGTAATAATGAACACACCTACAGTAAAGGCTTGTTAACTCAGTGTGGGATATATGATCCTGTTTGCAGTTTAAAGCACAAGAACTAGACACTTGCTTACGTTCAGTACATCTTTTTGATTCGAAAAGCACAATAGCTTAATCAATTGTTCCCATCCCTTCTGGAAAATCAACACTTACAGTTCCTCTTATGAATCATCATTCTCCTTGTCTATCATTTAAAACAAATATGTTTTGCTGTTCTTTGATTGTTCTTGTCTTTCAGGTGTTCACTTCTGGATAATAAAATGCGCATCACTAATGACACTAAGTAGTTTCATAATTTCTGGCATATGTACCCTGGGCAAAGAAAGGAAAATGACACCAAAACAAATAAAAATGTAATATAAAATATACTACAGTTTATAAATGCTGTGTTCAGATTACATTGTGGACAAATTCTTGTCATTTTCCTAGACTGTACAAGACCTTGCTCTACAGATGAATCTGACATTCCCTTTTACACAGTTTACATTGCATCCAAAATAGTAGCAAAAGCCATTGTGCTCTTCTGGATCTGAATTAAAATCACCAGATACTGGGAGGAAAAAAGATGAGAATAACAGAAAAATTCTTAAAATGTGAAAGAATTTTCATAAGTATATGGTACTTCTTAATTTTTACAAAGTAGGGTGTTTTCCTGATATGTTACTCAGGAAAAAAAAATTACATTTGGCTAATGGTCTATAACTCATCACTACAGATCAGAGTCAAAATGCTAAAGAGGATCTTATGCCTCCACGTGGAGATTTATTCAACAGAATTAATGTGAAAATGAGGTAGCATTCAACATCAGTAATTACAGGTCTGCTTGCTCATTTCCCCAGAACCTTCTGGGGTCTGCTGCAGTGATTTTTCACTTTTGTTTTAAAAATGCATAATTAAATGTGCTAATAAACATATCATAGTGAAGTGAGTCCAGACACAAGGTCATAAATGAGACAATCTTTGAATGGAGAAAGGAAATGCAAGGAATAGACATTGCTGTGGGGAAGAATTGCCAGGGAGTATAGAGTAAGTCTAAAAGATCCAGTGGGAATTAAGATTTATCAAGTCATAATCACTTCCCCTGTGGCAAGAATGACAGTCCTACATAGCAATTTTCTTAGAAGTCTATATTTTGTACTTATCTTCTGGTTTGCTACTTATTTTGTAGAGTGAATAGGTCTGTAGTTTTCTAAGCTTTCAAGGTTCAGATCTTTCTAATTTTCTCACAAATAATCACACCAAAAATAGCTCAAGAAATGATTAATAGGAAGCTCCAGTTTCTTGTTATTGCTGCTTTTATCTAATTACTGCATGTGGTTTACACCCCGATATCCACATATGCATGGAAAAGCCTTACACCTCCCCTCAGAAAAAATAAAATTACAGTAACTCCTGCAGTCAGATTGAACATAATAGGATTATCTTTTCAATCTATTCGCTGAGTGCCTCCATGCAGGCTTCTTCAAATCAATAGCTCTACTTACAATAGAACTGAAAAATGCATAGTAATTAAGAAAAAGAAAAGAAAAACTTAAAATACTATGCTTTTGAAGTTTATTTTCAGTAAACAAAGTCTTCCCTTATTCTGGGAAAAAAAAAAGGAGGAACACATTATATTTTAATGCTACAAAAGCTTAAAAAATGGGATTTTCTAAGGAATCCAAGGAGATCAGGCACCTACTCCCTTAAGCTCTTTTGAAAATTGTAGCATTTATCTTCAGAAGTGCTTCAGTGCCAGCTGGAAGAGGCGGGCTGAGAGGATTCCATCAGGACTTCACAACCCTGAAGTCATGTAAATTGTATCACCCTCTTGACTTGCTGGAGCTTTTAAATGACAGAGCAACGTTTCTGCCGCAGCCGTGACAAGTGTACCCCAGCATGCCGCGAGTGATGGGGGTGAGGAAGGCACACTCGGAGCTTGGGAAGGGCAGGGAAGCAGGGCAGGGAAGCGGGGCAGGGAAGCGGGGCAGGGAAGCGGNCCGTGACAAGTGTACCCCAGCATGCCGCGAGTGATGGGGGTGAGGAAGGCACACTCGGAGCTTGGGAAGGGCAGGGAAGCAGGGCAGGGAAGCAGGAAGCAGGGCAGGGAAGCAGGGCAGGGAAGCGGGAAGCGGGGCAGGGAAGCGGGGCAGAGGCCCAGCGGAGGCCGCTCCCCTGCGCGGACACCACGGCAATGCCCACCCCGAGCGGGAGCGCCAAGGCCGGGCCGAGCAGCCCCTGCGCAGGGAAAACACGGACATCCAGCCTGAGAAGGGCCCTGTGCTGGCTCCTGCCGAGCCGAGAGCATTCACCACGAGGCTAAACTGGGTACTCCTGGGCCCTGGCACCAGGCAGCACCGAGCACAGCCGTGCCTCTACCCCGCCAGCCCCGGCATCCCTGCGGGAAGGGCAGCGCTGGGAGCCGTGCGGGGACAGCTGCTGGGCACTGCTGCTGGGCACTGCTGCTGGGCACTGCTGCTCGGGGCCCAGGAGGATGGAGACAAGACAGTCTTACCTCTCATTGTACCGCTCAGTGTTAATGCTGTGTTCACGGGAAACAGAGCTGAGCTTGGGACTCTCACAGTGGTTCAGCTGTGCTGGGGAGGAACTGTCCCAAGCATGTTGGTTCCCGTCCGCGGAAAGACGGGAAGCAGAAATGAAGGCAGCAGCCCAGACAGCTGAGGGGAAAACAAGCCAGAGGAAAATCATAAACCATGGTCTGTGAGAGACTCTTCTGCCTAAGTCTTATTCCTAGTGATAAGCTGATTGCAGTTCTTTCCTGGGAGCATTCCTACTGCACTGGAAGTCAGAAGTAAATGTTCAGGTTTTTCCATAGGAATTTGAACCAAATATATTAAACAGAATCTCTTGCTTAGACACAGTCTCATTATTAGTGAATGGACTCAGACTCAGGCTTTTAAAAATTGTAGTTTAAAAGAGCCACAGTAAATGCTATTAATATAGTTTTGTTACCAAGTGGAGACATGTGAAACCTCTGACTAATTAAAATTGATTCTTGTACAGAAATGCTATATGTTTGTAAAGGTTTATGAACATTGATTGAATTTGTTTTTATAGATCAGTAGTCACCAGCTGTTCATCTCAAAGTCTGGGGATCTTTGTTCGGCGTCTGTATGGATGGGAAAATGAATTTTCCAATACATTACTTGTATTTTAGCATTAAAGAAAACAGCTACATGGTATGTATATATATATAATACAATATAGAAATATATACACTTTCAAAACTGAAGAAGTGCATTGAGGACATGTCTCAAAAGGTAAGAATACTAATTGATCTTATATTTAAGGTCTTATCCTTCTGCAAAACAGGCTGCATTCAATCCCCAAAGAAACAAGTTCAATAAACAATTACATACCATTGCATGCTAGAAACAGACAAGCCAAGCACAGAGAGCTCCTTTCATGCATCATTTTTGATTGTCCTACTTTGCTCTGTCAGGAACAGCAGTGACAGCTTAAGTGTTAAAGCTTTTTGACATTGCAACAAACCAAATAAAGCCTGGTTGCACATTTTGGAATTTATTTTATACCACATCTAAAATATAAAAAATATAGGGAGTTTTCATCGTTCTCAAACAATAGCAGCCACTGGAGACTGTTTCCAGAGCTGATGCTTTCCTCACATAAGGATTCTCACTAGCTGAGTAGCAAAAGCATGTTTGATAGCCAGCTCCAGGAGCCAGGCTGGCCAACACAATTATTGCACATTCTGTCAGCACATTTCCTCCCTTCAGCTTTACTTCTACAATCTTTTTCAATATTGTTAAAATGAGCAATCATTCGTGATTCACACTCCCAAAAAAGGCAGAAACCAACAATTCCCAATGGCTATAAATTATTAATGCAATTGTGCCAATCACACAGAGCTTAGTGCTTTTAAAAATGGAATGAGATTATCTGCACAGTTATTTTCAATCAGATTCATCTCTTATTAGGGGGCATTATGCATACGGCTTGCTTTCAGAAAGCCATCTTCTTCAAAAAAGATTGTTGCACAGTCATTTCTTGTGAAATACTACACAAGCTCTATATTAGATACCAAATCAATTTTTTGTTTGAGGAAATAATTATATGTAATGGGTATTTTACTTTGTGGATAGACTGATTCTTTCCAATGTAAAAGTCTGTTCTGTTCTCAGTTGTTACTCCCATTCAAACTATCCTCGCTTTGAGTTGGCCCTCACTGATTTACACCAATCTAGCAAATATATAGGCAGAACTGGAGGCTGTGGTAAAGCATTTTTTGCTGCAACAGCTTTAACAGGCTGTAATAGAAAAGTTTGTTACTGTACAATGTATCTGTTGAAACAGCTGGGGCATACAGCTGTCTCAAAAAATACAAGCTAGAAAATCTTCCTCTCTAGTATACAAAAATCAAAAAAAACATTATAGAGCAGTAGAGATTCAAAGGATGTAAGTATCAAGGTCAGTTTTGGGGAATCCAGAGGGTTGTCTTTCCTCGTATGGTCTCTCTGAATGTTTGTTAGATTTTGGACTCTGTGTTGCCAGGGCCTGCACTAGACGCCATGTGGAACAGCCTAAATGAACTGGAGACACAGGATGATTTTATATTTACTGTTGCATTTTGTAAGGGAATTGGAAAATTGTCTTTGTGCTCCCAACTCCCTATGACTTATTCAAATTATCCCAACATCATGCCATGGTGTCTGGCAAGACACCAAACACAAAGAAACTGGAACGAAGTTCAGCGGTGCCTCAAGCTGCAGGAGTGGGAGTATTCCCCTGGGAATGACTGGCTAGCAGGGTGGAATCTGACCTGCACTGAACGAAGATAGTTTGAGAGCTGAAATACTGAAACCACAGGAATAAAGAGACTCAGAGCACATAAGCATGTTCCATGTAAAGGAACTTAAATATATTGAGTCAACAAAAACATCAGTGGCAGACTCTTAGCATGTGCTTAACTGCCCTACTTAATCTAGGCCAAGAAGCAGCTCTCACTTTCTAAGACCCTTCCTTTTTGCTGCAAGCATTACATTATTTTATCTTCTGTATTGATGGGAAAAGTGATCTTTAAAGCACTGAGCTGTCAAAATGCTGCACCAGGATTTTGCTATATTATTTTACATATTTCAGCTCTGTAATTCGAGTACTGGCAACCCTCAGATCAAACACATCTTCCACAATATGGAGAACTGTCTGGTTCTCACGGTCATATGCCATGGTGCCATTTAACAACATGTATTCCCATCTGTGAATTTGCTTCCTGGCATTTCCCTTGTACTTTATTTTTCCCATCCAGAAGTCTGGCAATAGTTTCTTGCTATTATTCTGATAAGAGTGTGGGTCAAACTCATTCCACTGTGAATGTGCATTTGTGCTTGCAGAGAGTGAGTGATTGATTGGTATCAGGCAGAAGTGACGTCTCCTGTTACATTTCTGGCATGTTATTCTCTGGTTAATCAGTGCTACTGAGTGTCAGTCAAACCTACCAGATGTGACTCTAATGGATAGCTGCTGGTTGCCTGATGTCTGTTTTGTCACTGATGTGACTGGAGTGCTCCTAAAAGTTATTTTAAAAAAAGGGGGGAAAGAGAACATAGCTTAGCAAGTATGAGGAAACTGTATTTAGAAAGTAGCTGTATTTGTATACCTCTGCTTTTAAATATTCAGTCAACTGATTTTTTTCAATATTAATTAATCACAGGGCTATCCACCCTTGTTTAATCAGGAAAGATTCATGCAAAAGAGTACTTGGGATTTTTTGGTGTGTCTTGTGGGGGGTAAAAGAGTGTTATTCTTGATTTAGTTATTTAAATTCTTAGCAGTTCTGGAACACATGCATTATGAATAATCTTCACCAAAAACACCACAGAAACTTCTATCATGACTATGTCTTTTAGGCTGAAGCAGAGTCCTGTTGAAGTAAACACTGTCATGAAGACAGAAAGGAAGATTGTTCTCTCCCAAAAGGAGCTTAAAAATCAGTCATACTGAAGGATTGAAATTATTTTCATTTAATTACAAACCACAAATCCATCCAGCTTTAGACCCACTATGAATCAAAGACTGAAACTTGAAATATCCCAAGACTCTTTTTCCATTCTGGTTTATACCTGAGACTGGCTCTAGAATTACCAGACATTTGACAAGCAGCACACTGCAACTTACGGCTCATATTTATGACTTAGATCAATCAAATTGCAGATATTTAAGTACAGGTAAATTTATTCAAATACCATCTTTAGCAATTTCTCATCCAGTTCCACTGGATTGAGGATTTATGGATCCAAACAGAGCCGATACAAATTTTTTAACAAAAGGCCAATTATTTCACTGTTGTTTAAGACTGTTATGTTTTAATTACCATGTAAACAAACTTTTATTGTGTATTTGCCAAGACTTTCACGAGTAGGTAAATCTGCTGCCCGCATGCTTTAATTTTTCTCCTCATCTTTTAGCTTCAAGAATATTAATTCTTTCAGCAGTATAGGGATTTAGAAAGCCCAACTGGCATTTGAAAATAAAAATAAAACATGCAATGTTCACAGCCAAACTCTGCTCATCCTATTCAGTTTAACCAGAATCAACGAGGTCAGCGAAGGAAGTGCTTGGTAGGGACAGAGAAGGGGAGTGACTTACATGTCCTGAGGCCTGTCAGAAAGCAAATTTCAAAACTACCTCCACATCTGAGATTTTTAAACTATGAAAAATGTATTTGGAATATATAAATCTCAAAGTTCAGGGTAAACGGGAGGTGAACCTGATTCATGAATTGCGGCAAATCACCGTTTCTGTTTCCCGCCTTCATTTTATTTTCAGACCTGAATTTTAATAGGGTAGAATTGATAAATGCTAGTTTCTGAAACAGAAATTGAATCTAAAATTGAATTATCTTGAAAATTCCGGGGTATGTTCTTGTCCTAATGCAAATCTATAGCTGCTGACGGCTGTCAAAATCTATCTTCAAATGTATTCCCAATCTGGAGATTAAAGAAGTGCACATGATGTCTAATGGAGAGCATCAGGAAGGCAGTTTTTCTAAGGAACAACGTCAAAGATTTTGTAATTTTATTTTTAAGCAAACTGTAATTTAAATAAAGCATGAATTATAAACCTTGCAATGAGAATGGAGATTGTAATTGTGCTTCATTTTGGTCTCACAGTGAACATGCTCCCTTCTCTTCTGATGTCTTAGAAAATATTGATATATATTTAATGCAAAGCACGAATTGACCTTAATTCACTGACTTAAAACATTTATAAGCCTTTGTTGCTTTTAATTTTCAGTGAAAATATCATAGTATCTTCAACACCCCCCCAAACAGCATTTTGATGGTTTTACATTTTATTACTAGGGCAAGATCAAGATCATAGTCATTCGTTCTAAAGCTAGAGTTCTACTGAATAAAACAGAAGGGAACTTGGGGGTTTGGCACTTTTCTGATGGGTCCTGATGGGCTTTTCACATTACCCATATATCATGTAAAAATAATATGTTAGAGAAGAATTCTGAAGAAGAAAATCTAACCTTACCACCACCATATCTCCCTGCAGCTGAATTAATAATACTGAGAAATGTAGAGAAACTATGAATTATTCTAAGGACTCAGAATTCTGCAGATATTATGTTTTACATCTTCTTACTTAATATGTGTAAATGTATGCATGTGTCTCCCTATAACTGTACACAACCCAGTCCACAGTTTTCACATGTGACTTCCTTGCACCACAGACAGACAATTCACTGTGAGCTGCAGCTTTGATAATTCCTTGTAAGCAAATATAGTACAGAAACTCGGCCAGGAGGGCACCAGATGTGGATAACGCTGATAATGCCAAGAAAAGGGATCTATCTAGATGTGATTTTAGAAAATACAGCAATTTAGCAGTAGGGATATTTATAGTACTGAAGTACAGGAGAAACAGGAAGCTAAACTTAGAAAGTCAAAGGGACCAATCAAGAAGAGGTAAAGGAAATGTGGTTATAACTGAGTGTCTCACAAATGCAATGATCACCTCTAAGATGTGCATTGCAAGCCTCTCTTGTACGTGCTAGAAAAATGGAACACTGAACAGGAGAATTTTAAATTGCATAAACCTCTATAAAGGGGCTAAAAAACCCATCACAGGGCTGGCTTCATCCCATTACGAATTTAGGGAAACCATGCTTCCACTCTGTTTATCAATTCACCTGTCCCTGCCTATGCTGTAACAGCAGTTCTACGGAACTTAATTAACTGGTACCTATAAAGTACTGCAAAGTTAATATTAAAGTGGCTAAGCAAGTGCAAACTCTTACTGTTTTTAATATGGAGACCTTTATCTCTTTGGAAAGAGATAAAGTTTTACTGCACATGTATAAATGGGTTAGGCCCCTAAAAAAAGAAGTGAAGGAAAAACAAAAAGAAGCAAATCTCATAGTTTTAGTTGGGGTCTCTCTCAATTTAAAAGTATGAGGAAAAAATAGCTGAAGTGATGAAACATAAAAAAAATAGTAACCATTTTGTACTGTAGGTAATACTTCTTGGGTGCAACTAAAACACAAAGTAGAAAAATAGCAAATTCTAGAAAAAAATATAAAGTGTTTGTCTATCAAACTAATTCCCTTCACATTAGTGTTTGGAATGCTCCTAGATGGGGTCATTACCAGTGAACAAGTTGGCACAAGTGACAGAAACTTGTTGTGGGGACCTGCATGGTGTCAGTCCCTCCTCTCTGGCAAAGCTGGTACTGCCAGGGCTCAGATCCTTCACAGCAGGATCCCACTTGTTCCACAGATCTACTGATTTTCAGCAGGCTCTGGTCCTCGCAGGGGAAGAGACCATTACTGCAGAGTACAGTGAACATGTAAGAGGATGCTCACAACACATATCCAGGGAGAAGAGGACAGTCCCTCTGCAGTAACACACCTGAGCCAGTGGCAGAATGAACACAGGCTCTCAGCCACGGGGACACAGGGGCCTTCTGCACTGCAGCTGGGCTAAGCCTCAGCCCTTAATGGCTTTCTGACAAACCTTCAGTTGTAGCTCCAGCAGCCAGCAGATGTGCCCTTTCAAATTCCCACTTTGTTTTTAACATCTTCATCACAAGCTACTGGCAGGATGCTGTTTGCACACACTTTTCCTATGTCTACATTCACATCACACAAACAAAAGCCTGCTCTAATAAATACCTTTGAGCACCTTCAAGCCACTTGTCTGCTGCATCTTTTTCTCCTTGGAAAGTCCATCAAGTACAGGAACATAAGCTCTTTTTTTCAGACAAATAATATTAATAACAACATTTCAAAACCTGTCTAACAATGGTACTGAGCAAATGTATTACTGAGCTGGACTTCATAAACCTGTCAAGTGATTTGGTCACTGCATTTATTTCCAGAAAGTTGGTGACCTCTTATGTCAGAGAAGATACAGATGCTTTTATAGCTCCGTAACTATTTTGTTCCTTGGGATGCTCTAAGTTTATCACTAGGCCACAAAGACGTGATGGAAACCTTCCCCAGCACAAGAAAGCTGTGAGGCTGCGTGAAAATGCTGCCAACGCAGTGTCACTGTGGCAGTGCCTCTGAAGTGTTCTTTATGCTTGTTAGGCACTGTGTTTGTCTGCACTCTGATAATCTCACCAGCCACAGCTGGTTGATCACTTTCTCACAACCTCTCTAAATTACACACACAACGTACTGGGTGCTGGGGGACTGTGTGTGTTAAACTGCTGGCCTTGAATGTTGTACAGCAGAGCCTGCTGAGTGAGCTAGAGGCACAAAGTGGGAATGTTGAAAAGGTGTCTGGCAAGTAGAAGGTATGGGCGAAGAATTTCTTAATCAAAATTCTTCAGCCCCATTGTGTTCATAGCCAAAAGTTCTTTCAGGTCTACCAGTCCAACCAATGAATCAGACAAAAGGTTTGCTGAGTAATTCCAGGTACTGGTAGGTGCATATCACAAACCTGCTTCAAACTGTGTCTTGTAATAAAATGCAGTTAAATTATAACAATTTTTTATTATTATTAGGTTCTTACTAGAATTAAGGACCTGAATGAAAGCATTTACCTTAGAAGTGGTGTGCTTTTCACTCATTATCTTGTGGAGAAACTGAAGTGGCTTATAAGCCTCCTGAGCTGGCTGTTTGGCACTAGGTTTCTATAATACTTGCTTTTCAATAACATACTCCTAGAAAACTGGTAGCTATAGCTACATACTGGCCCCTTCAAGTCATTCAGTTCATCTCCACATGCCATTTTCATCATACATGAGCAAGAGTAGAATTTCTAAATGTCATCTGGCTTAGCATGAGGGTCTACTAATAAGGAGATGGCATTAAAAAAAAAAAAAGGCCCTCACAATACCCAAAACACATACACTTGACAATGTTTTACCTACACTTGAAATTAATTAGATGGTCTGAAAAACCAAACTCCAACAAAAGATGAAATGTGAGGTAAAACTCACTTTTTAAAACTCACTAACAGTACAAGACTTTCTCCCACTCCTAGGACCAGTATTTTTTAGATTTGTTGATTGACAGATTAGAGAAATAAAATAGAAATTAAAAACAATGCAGGAAAAATACTCATCAGCCACACTGAACTGTTCAGGCACAGAAGCAAGCATCCAGATGCTCCTGCTCTGTTAACATCTTAATTAGTGATGATTAGTCAGTAATCTGAAATCTTAAAAGTATCACATTTGACAAAAGGTGATTTCCACTTTTGACTGGTCTCTAACCACTTACTTAGAGTGATTAAAAAAAACCCTTTCAGCTGCCTAGGTAACACAGTTTCCGATGTTCATTGCTAATTTTTAAGATAATATTTCTCAAGAGGCCTTATGTAATTAAAGAGGTTTTAATCACTAGGATCCTGTAGTGAAGGAAGGCTGTTAATGATGCGCCAGAGTGCTCAGTACGAGACAGAACGTAAAGGAAGCTATGGATCTTCCTCAGGGGTGTTTCCTCCTGCACTCTGACTGTCCAACCTGGCAGAGCAGGCCGTGCTGGGGAGCTGCAGAACTGATATCCCAGCCTGCAGGTTCTCCAGTTTTAATAAAACAATGCTCTCCTGCTGGGTCACATCTCCTGTCTGGTCAGCTGTGTTAGCACACAATGTCCCTGCGCACCTGGCCAGCCCTGCCACAGCACCAGGCTGCTTCACAATCATTCCTGCACTTCTTTCTCCAACTTGCACTCCATTTAGCAAGACATTATTCCTTATTTCCAGTTGGAGAATTGAAGTGACAAAAAGTCTGAGATGAAATTGGAAATTTAATCCTGCCCCACGGCTCAGTTCACAGTGCTGCTCCCTGCTCCAGCCCTACCTGGCTTTCCTTGTGCTGTAAGGAGAGGACAGCAATGCAGGACCACTCCACGGCTGGGATGAACTGGAGAGGGCTGCTCCAAAACATCCTGCAGTGAGGTTTTTCCACAGCTCTGCCACCTCCTAAGTCATGTCAATGCACAGAAGGTTTTATGAACCTTCTGTTTCAGGAAGAATTTGTAATCACCTGCAATACATGAACACAGAAAGAAAATTTATCCCATCACTTTGGAATAATAGTAATGTCTTAATTCCTCAACTAAATACCACAAACTAAAGCATCAATTAATCCTAAGTGGAGACCACAAAGCTGAAATCTACCCCATGCACCCACAGCCACACAGGATCAAAGGAAAACAACTGCAGACCAGTCCTGGACAGAGAGAGCACAGTCTAACACCCCTACACCAGGCGCAGGTTGCACTGCAATCAGAGTTGCACTTTCAAATCAGCATAACATACCTGGAACTTAATTGACAGCATATTAAATAGAGTTTAGAGGAAAAAAACAGCAGTTGTTGATGAATTCTCAAGTAAGAGGTCTTGCCCTCTCCAAAGCTGGAAGGGATCCAAATGTGGTGCTAGAATAAGAACAGAGAGCAGTTTATCTGGGATCTAAACATTTTCTCAGGTTAATTGAAAAACTCCTTTCATTTTAAGTGGTCTTCAGCAAAACTGATTCCTAGTTCGTGGTTTTACCAATCGTATTTTTTAGTTTGTATCCATTACTTATATTTTAAACTATTTTCCAGCCCCCTCATTGCTGGAGATAGGGTGCATTTTGATGTTTGCAAGAGACAACCTAGCCTGCTTTACTGCATATATTATAAATATACTATTATTGGGTCAAGAGCTTCTATTACCTTTCTTGGACACAAAACTTATGAATTATAAGACATGAAACAAGCCCAAGTTCATTATCTCTTGCAGAAGACAGGTAATGAATACATAGCCATAGTTCTCTTTGGTTCTGGAAAGGATGAGTTTTACCACCATTTAAGTCCTTGGCCTTTGCACTTCAGATAGGTATGTTCTGCCACCCACACAAGTTTCCAACCAAAGCCTGAGTTCGGTATGTGTGCAACTTTTCTGAGTTCCAAAAGACACTGCAACATTTGGTACAGCCAAACATCTTGCTTAATTCATTATTCACTATTTAAAATTTTGTCAGAAATCCAGGCATGAAGTTAAAGAATAAAAAAAAGTCAGATAAAGAAGTTAAGCAATCACACCTTCATCAACAACATAAATAAATCAGAAAGCCCATATGCTGGGATTCAGGAATCCAAGTTACATGACGAAAAGCTTACACATAACAGAAATAGCACCAAACCCAGGATAAAAGGGGCACATTTCCAGTGAGTAATTGCCACAACTAGTGCTGCATGTTTTCTCTCTGAACATGGAGCTTTATTAAATGTGACAGTAAACATCCCTTCCTGATGCTTCCTGTAAACTTTCACATCCTCCTGGAAACACAGCGGTGATCAAGGATACATAAAAAGCTCTGCTGTCAGAGCTCCCCACCAAACCCTACAATTTATGTAGCAAACTACACAGTTTTCCCCTCCCAAGACTGCACCGCACCAAATCAAGAGAAAACGCAGTCTTTGCCATAAGTCCCTGTACTCCAGGAACTGTAGAACAACACTGGCAGAGCAGGGTTCTGGTGATTCAGCCTGGGGATAAGGGCTGCACTTTCCCTTGGTCAAAAGCTCTTGGAAAAGTCTCTTGCAACCTGCACAAAGAATGAAGCAGTAGCTTTAGCAACCCAGCTTTAGTCTTTCTATTACCTCACTGGTGGAAAAGCATCACTCTTGCTTTTTCTTTTAACAGATCTGACTGACTTAAGGTTACAAACCTGTTTTTAGCTGCACAAGTACCTTTAGCAGACATTACAGGAGCCTGAGAAGAAGGCTGAGCCTGCAGATGGCAGATCAAAAGTCTCTGCTTGGAGGCACAGGGAAGACATGGAAGCTGGAGGGATGGGTCTGGCTGGGGTTACTGCAGGAGGTGCCCCTGGAGAGATGCGCTGTAGCTACTGAAGGAACAGGCACTGCTGTCAGGTAGACTCAATGAAACTAGAAGGCTTTTGTAGCAAAGATGTGTCCACTGATTTGATCAAAGTACAAACGATTCCAATTCTCCACATTCAAAATACAGCCGACTGCAAATAATGAAAGTGCACTCTGCTATAAAACAGTTTGTACAAATCTGCTGTGAAAGGATCCAGAACTTGATAAGGAAGTATCCTCCTCTGAAAGGATACAAAGCCCTGATAGTCGGTTTCAATATACTTATTTTAAATTTTCCATGGGAAGCCCTAATTATTAACTGCTCTATGCTGCCACTGAATAAGGTTTTAGCATAATAATCCATGGGAAATAAGACATTAATAATAAATTGGTTATACAATACAGAGGGTTTATATATTGGAAAATATCCTCTATCATAAAATTTAGGTTTTGTTGTTATCTGAAGAGACTGGCTAAAATTACTGATGGCATATTAATAGTGCCACAAAGTTGGAAACTGTAGGTAGGAAAAATACAAGAGAAAATAGGATGTTATCAGAGGCCTTCAGGCTAGAAACCTGCCTTTGAATTCCTAAATGTGTGATAAAAGGAGTTATGTAACACGTTTAAAACTCAATAAACAAAGCCTGTCTGCTCAGGAAGCCAGAATTAGACCATTTACTTCCTATAAGGAAGAATGTTTAAAGTTATTTCTCTGTCAATGGCAAAACTATGAATAAACCTAATGAAAAATATAGGATGTGTGGGAGTAAAGAATATGCTTGGCTATAACTCCACTTTTGTTTAACTACAGAAGTATTGCTAGTTAAGTGCTCCTCTATCTGAAAATATTGCATCTGGTAAGACAGCTCTCTATTCTGATCACCCACTGAGAAGGGAAAAAAGAAATGGGGCACTGGAAACAACCAACATCTTCCTGGTAGTCTAACCTCCTTCATTTAATGAAAACCTCCAGAAAAGAAATTCCTCCGTAGCCAGCTTAGCAGTACCCTGGTTAGCTGCTCATGCCTGTTGTAAGACTACCTGCGTCAGTGGGAAAGTGGAGAGCTTTTTAAAAAATTACTAGAGGTCAGAACCTGGGTTTACAGCACTTATTTTTTTTTTGCAAGTGAGTGAGAATAAGGGTCATGGATAGCTCAGACAATCAGCATTCAATCTTTCAAACACTTCTTTATACTGCAGCAAGTGGCCGCTTGCGTTGTTCAAACACTGCTCGAGTGTTCGAAGGCGCTGTGTGTTTTGGATGAAAGGTACTCTTTTGTTTCCACCTCCTCCTCCTGCTACGAACGTAATCTGAACAAGCCCAAGAGCGCAGCCAGCTCCCTCACTCCGGGAGTGAGTTTTTCAGGGATCCCATCCATCCTGACAGCCGAGGGTAGGAGGAACAAGCCTGCTCACTCTTGGCTTAGCGCAGCTCCCCAAGGAGAGGGAGACGCTGCTGCTGGGGCTGAGTGAGGGAAGGGCGAACACGAACCAGCAGTGCACCCTTGGGGCAGTGCATGCAAACTGCAGAGCCAGCGGGGGCTCGGGCCGGGAATGCCGAGCCTTCCCCTTCCTGGGACACGCCAGGCGCTCCGCCGTGCACCCTTGGGGCAGTGCATGCAAACTGCAGAGCCAGCGGGGGCTCGGGCCGGGAATGCCGAGCCTTCCCCTTCCTGGGACACGCCAGGCGCTCCGGCGCACCTCTGCCTCCAGCCCTGCGTCCCCCAGGACGGAAAGGACACCGAGGTCCTGGAGCCAGCCAGGGGCTGCAGCACACAGCCAGGGGCTGCAGCACCCAGCCCGCAGCACACAGCCCGCCTGCAGACGGGCGAGGCACAGGCAGCCTCTTCTCAGGCACTGGAGAAAGGTCATCGGTGACAAGACGCAGCACAGACAGCTACAACCACACGCACAACAAGAGTTTTTATGGAAAGGCCAGCCAAACATCGGCACAGGCCTTGGAGGTATTTAAGACTTGTCAGAACTAGACCCAAAGCAGCCTGAGCAAACTTCCAAGTGAGGTAACTTTCCGAGGCCCCTGTGAAGGGAGGTTTCCTGGGGAGCGTGTCCGGCTCCGCACGGGGGGAGCTGGGGGAGCTGCACTGGCACAGACCCCCCACCACCCACCACCGCTTCTGAGCAGCACCTGGGCAAACACAGACAGGCCTGGCAAGGAAAACGCCTACGAGCTTCTTGTCCTTCCATGACTTCTCATCACCTGGTTTGAACAAGGACTTAGAGCCGAGGGCAGGGCAGCTCTCAGCAGACCAGGGTTAATGACGGGGTCACTCTTCCCAAAAAAATCGATAACTTGTGGTTTGAGGGCAGCTGTTGAGCCTTAAGAAATAATTCCATTAAATTAACTCCAGCTTTGTGTAAGATACATGCCACTTTAGTTCTAACTTATGCATACTCTTTAAACAGGAAAAAAACCATCCACTCATTGCTTCATATTTCCTACAGAATAATAATTGTTAGTCAAAATCAGGATTTAAGTTTGTTTCTGATAGTAAATGGTATTTATAGAAATGCAGCAGGGATATGTGTGTGTCTATCATGAGCACAGTAAGAGACTTTTATCTACAATGATTTATTTCAGAATTTATTTAAATATTTTACCGCTATCCATACTCTGACAACTGGAAAAGAAATAAGAGGATGATGCATTACTTACTTCCCTGTCAGTAAATTAGAGAGTATTATCAACACAAGAATTCGTAAAGATCCGCTAAAAGATGGTTTATGCCTGAATTCAACTTTTGGATGTTTCAAGCTTGATGATGATTTTATGCCTGAGCCCTTAGAAATACCTTAATGAAATTTAAAACCAAAAAATGTTTTGCCCAAAAAATTTTTTATTCATTTGGGACTGCTTCTAACTCTGATATTTTTATGGCAAGATCCAACAGGAACTGCTGTTATTTGGGAGGTCTCAAATGGATCTTAATGGAGTTCTTACAGAATGGGAGTATTACAATCTTACCTACCCATGTTTTCTCCCAACAGACAAAATCCCATGCAGAGTTTGATGGTTAACAGTAAGTTAGCTGAAAATTCTTATTTGCCCTGAAATTACTTTTGAATCAATAATAAGCTACAGAGATTTAGCTTGAAAAGTATGTTGCAGAGAGAGACTCAAACTCTCAAAAGAGAGGAGCAGTCTTTGACCCAACAGCTCTGTGGGTGAGCTCTGATCTTTTACTCCTGCCTGTGGGCCCTTAACCTGCTGTGGAACAGGGTGTTCCTCTGAGCATGAACACAGCAGCCAGGCTGGAACACAAGAAGGAATTGTCAGTCCTTCTCAGCAACACTGCTCCCCTTTGGCTTAATGGTGAAATGTTCACTGCAACCAAAATTGGAATGCAGGTGCCATATCTACAGGAGTCCAGGCTGCATTTCCCTCTTCCTTCAACACCCAGTAAGCCAGGGCAGAATCCAGCTTTTCCAGCATCAGCTCCTCTCCCTGGGCTGCGCTAGGCAGTGCCACCATTCACTACTGCAGTTACTGAGCCCTGTCCTGTGTGTGCAGGAACAAAAGGGCACAGCCACCCACAGCCTCCTGGAGGGAGTCTTCTCCCTCCCTGAAGCCATCCCTTTGTTCCCAGCCTCCTCGCTCTCCCGTCCCCTCGTTTAATCTCACCTGCTCTTGGCCTCAAGCTGGAACTGTGCAACAAATCTAACACATAAATCAGCAACAAACTGGTTGGCAACAAACTGATCAAACACTGTGATGCCAGATCAAAGTTAGAAAGAGCTTCTTAATTTCAGGGCCCACTGTACCCCTCAACCAGTTCCACATCTCCCCTCTCCACAGCTACACCGGTTTCCCCTGGATAATCATTACAGAGACCTAAATACTGAGACTTCAACACGTCAGGAAGTATTAGATCAAAAGAAGAGAGTAAGAAATAAACTGACATTTTCCACACAATAAATAGCTTATCATTAGCATTATATAAAGTGTTATGACAAACTTAATTTTGGAGCTATTGACAAGAGCCTCAAAGTTAGTCTTTAATCATGAACTTTTTCAAGCTGGCTTTGAAAAGGAAAGTCTCTACTCTTGCTCTGGCACATCTGTTCTCAGTTTTGGATTTATTGGCACAGAAATTAACAAAATCACAAAGCTGATCTTCAGTCATCACGCAGGGGCTTTTTGTATCTGTTTGGGCTGTTCAGACTTTAGAGTTACTTTGATTCATATCATGGAAAATCATTATTCAAATCCTTCCAATAATAGGCCCTACTTGAAATGACAGTTTCCATGAAGTGTCATTTAGCCAAGGCTAGGAGATGAATCTGCTTTCTTTTAATGTAAACACACTACATTGTAAAAATATAGAATTGAATTATTTGAAAATAGATTAAAACAGGCTAGAATTCCTGAGTAGAGAAACTTTGAGGTTGGAAAACCAGCTTAAAATAAAAGGATTTTTTACAGATCTACTCTCCAGTTAAATCATTGCTGGATGAAGCCTGGGCCTCAGTCATCCTTTCTAGTCCAGCACATTTCCATCACTGTTTGGTTTCCTGTGAGCTCTGGCCGTTCTTTCTTGATTCCTGTACATGGAAAGTGCCCTCTGCCCTCACCTCCAGGGCTCATCTGTGACCTGCACTCGGCTTTTCTTAGGAATGCTCCCAGTCATCACCTACACTCCCCACCTCTTCCCAGCTCTCTGCCAATGCCTTCTGCTGCAGGATGCTGCAGAAGCTCTCTGAGCTGAGAATGCACAGCTGCTCTTCTGCAGGAGGATCCACTTTGCCACTCTGCTGGCCAGTTCCCCTGGAGCAGGGCAGGACCAGGATTCGTCCTCTGACCCCTCCAGACTCTGCTACACTCAAGACTCTGAACACCCAAACCAGACAGAGCATCAGTCTGTCACACATACACAGTATTTTATACTTATACGTAATATCAAACATGTTATGAAGAAAAACACATTAAAAGGGCTTAAATACCTTCTCAGACATGGCCATCCCTAATCAGACCTGAAGCCAACAGGACTTTCTTCACCTTTCCCAGTAAGAGCAATACATGCTGGCTGGGGCTGTTAGAAGCCCAGGCTGCCAGTCTCTTGTACAGAGAGGCTCCCACTATACTCGAGTTCTCAATTATAATGATTTGAATATTCACTTTTATTTGAAGATGTGATCAAGCATTTACCAGAATGAGATCACTCTCCAGCCTAAGTCTTCCTTTCTAACTAAGTTTATCTGTTTCCTGACTTTAAAACAACCCCTAAGATCTGCAGATCACAACTATCTAACTTGAAACACCAAAATAATACCCAAATCCTCTTAGCCTAGGACAGAGTGATCCAGAAATGGTTCCAAGGTAATGCAGCAACCAAGAACCCAGTTTCTGAGCATTTCTGAAATTAATTTACAAGATCAAACCAATATTTCTCACATATTCCAGAAATCAACATCCATATATAGCACTTACTAAAAGTCATGTAGTGAAAGGTTCCTGTCTTAAATGTAATCTTTTCTGGTTTTGAAAAATAGTCTGTAACTAACAAGCATTTACTCATAGACTATAAACCTCTTATCAGTTGCCTCTGAAACTAAGCTCACTGCACCCACTCAATATAAACTTCAGCACTTATGAAGGCTTACAAGATCAAAATCAATTGTTCATAGTTATGTTCCTAATTGTGGGGGAAAAAAGAGCTTTTCACTTCTAAAATTTTCCCACTTTCAGTCTGATAATCAAGATTATTAATGTACTCCTGCTAGAAATTTTTTTTTTCTCCTCTTCACTATTTTTTGGGAGACATTTCAATGGAGATAACTGCAGTTTTACAAAAACTAACATCCAGGGAAAGAAATTAAACATACACAGCACGTATACCGTATTGTTTTGCTTAATCTGTAGATTATGCTTGGCTACTGTGAAAGCCTCATTTCATTTCATTTACTCTGTGAAGGAATAATAACATTATTCCTTCATTATTCCTAACTGATCATCAAGTTCTCAAGGAACGAGCAGGCGCTCATAATTATTGCAAAAATAATGAAATACAAACAAAGTATAATCATTTAGCAAATGTAGACATCTCTGTTCTCCTCAGGTAGTTTATAGCACTTTGTGTCTCAACCCAGACAGACCCCTACGCCTGTTCCACAGTGTGGGCAGGGGCAGAGCCCCCTCCCCACCTCCTGTGCCCTGCACCCTGGCACGAGGCAAAGCCACCCCCAGCTTGGCCAGCAGCTGCCTCTCCATCAGCCCTTCATCCTTGCCCAGAGGTTGCCACTGTGGACACTTATTTGACTCTAACCCACTCTCACTCTGTTTTGTCTGCCTGTGGGTCCCTAAGGTGCTGTTGGTGTGTCTGGACTTGCCGTGGTTTGCTGGAAGCTCTGCTGTGCCTCTCACGTTACAACATCTGCAGAAGGCGCCAGCAGGGAAAGAGGAACACGAGCAAAGAGCTGGATTTTGATTTCAGTGGTCACCAGTAGAGCAAGAGAACCCCATTTATAAAAATTTACATATGTAGTGACATATGTATTCAGCAACTGAATCTAGAGTGCCATTACTGTCTGTAACCATGTATTTAGGGCAAAGTAATTTATTCTTATACCTAAAGATAATGAGTCCTCCAATCACTTTTCTTTCCCATTGCTACCAAACAGTAAAAATCCTCAATTCAGCACAAAATTGCTTCTAATCTGGCCCAACTCCTGAACACAAAGTGTCTCTTGGACAGAAGCTGGCTCCTTCATCACCTCTTTATCTCTTTCAAGAGGAAAGAGAACAGAGCTACTGAAAACATTTTCTAATAAATGGCACCAATTTAACATGTCAGAGCAGAGCTGATCAGTTTTCTTAATTCCACAATGCTGTGGTTGGCCTCTTCCCTGCATAACATTTCAATGCTGAATGCATTGCAACAAAGGCTAACTATTTAAGGGAAAGAAATGGTATCACTGACAAACTTATCCGCTTCCTCATCCCCTTCAGTTCCCACCCCTTCATGGATTTTTCTTTTGACTTGGTGAAATCCCTTTCCAACCAACTCAACGGTGCCACTGTACATGAAGCAAATTATTTTGAGAAGATTGTATAAGAACATAAACACAGTTTTCAAACCCCAAGACTTTTCTGAGCTCTTTAAAGTTTACAAGTCTTTCCAAACTCGTCTGACATACCTGGAAAAGGCACATAAATCCAGCCACACAGATTGGCTGCAGGACACAGTGGGCATGGGAACTCTCCAGAATGTTACTGTGGCCTTCAACAATAGGAAAGCATCTCTGGATGTGGGGAAGACAATGTTGCGACACCACGTGAGTGCATGAAAGACTCTTTCCTGAATGCTAGATGTTCTTGTATTCTTAATCAAGTCACTTATCATCAAGTTGACTTTAACATTTCTTTGCACAGACGCTGTTAGAGTCAGCTAAAGCAAAGGAACTATGATGAAGTATTACCGAAAGAACGGAAAAAGTGCTCTGTAAAATCTGCTTAATCTTAGGAAATCAAATCAAAGAACAGATCAGCAAATGAAATCCCTTTGGTGCTTGCTAGCAGAAAAAATCATTGTAAGCATCAGGTGAAGGAGGTGGAGTTTAATGGTCTTTTATTCTCTAGAAGACTAGAATCTCAGTTCCTTAATGTCCAGGCTGCTGGGGTTCATTGGCAGATAAGAAATATGTTTAGGGGGACGTTTCAATAGTTTCTTCCACACCAAGGGAAAAAAACCTAGCAAAACTCAAAAACCTTCAATACTTTCAGGGAGAGCATAGGAAACTTCTTTGCTGCTTCAGACATGACATCAAACACCCCACCTATAAATTTGTCTTGAGTTCTCACTTCATGCAAATATTTAACATTATTTACCCTGAAGCCATTCCTGTACGTTGTGATGCAGTGCAAAAAACCAAATATCCATTCCTTCTGCCCTAGGTGATATGAAATGTATTTCTTCTTATTTCTCACATTTTTCCCTCCTACTTTAAAAAAAGGAGAGACTACTCCTTTCTATTAGCCCTTAAATATAATATCCAGTGCTTTGTGCAAGAGCAATTAAAAAAAAGATGAGTTCTGACACAAGCCTTATTTTTTATAATAGCAAGAGAAAATGTGAAACTCAGATGGGTCTTGTTAGTGCTAAGTGCACTCCTACTGACTCCAATTTGTTTTGTTCTATTAATTTATCATCTTACATTTGGAATGATTTCATAGTCTGCTAGGAGAAGGTCTCAGAAGCATGAAGCAGTGAGATAATAGAATGAAGATGCAGCTAACTGTGATATTTCAGAGCTATTTGAGTACTATTTGTGAACACACTGTTATTCTAAACACAACCCTGCAGCTTTTTCTGCCTACAGCACACACAACATTGTTTAGCAGTAACAAACCTGACAGTCTCTGTGGGAAAACTCAGTGAACCCCACACATGGGAGCTTCCAACTCTTACTGCAATTCAGCTGGAGAAGGCCTGTAATTTATTCACCTGTAATTGCTGTGTCTGCATTGATCAACTTTCTCAAATCTATTCAAGTCAGGCCTTGAACAGAACATACAGCAAAATAATAAAATCAGAACAGTACAAAATGGCAAAGGTATTTCTGATACTATAAAGCAGATTTAGTTGGAACTGTGACTCAAGCTACACCATGATGCCTTTTTATTTAGACTGAAAGCCATGCCTTTGAGACCTTTAGTGTGCTTGACTGGTTTCAGGATTCTCAGTTGTGGCTTTCTTTTCCTTCAAAATATAATAATGTCCTGCTTTATGCTTTTCTTATTTTGTCTACCTAGAATTCCTGCCAGCTACCAGTAAACAAAGGCCACGTGAGAGATACTCTGATATATGGGTACTTCTGCTTTCCAAGATAACAAACAAGTGTTCAATAGCACTATGAAAAATGTGCATTCACCAGTAGTCAGTGAGAGACACACAAGTGGAATATTCAATATTCTTCATGAACTTCTGCAGTGCTCACAAAAGAATCAATATCTACAAACCCAGTTACACCTTACTGAGCAGAGCTTTAAAATTAAGAGCCCAAAGAATGGAACTGAACTGGTTTTCCAGGCAGTTTGGGGTGTTTTTTCCTTTTATTGACACCAGTGGTCACAAAGGCAATTCACTGGATGGCACAAGTCCTTCTGAATTAATAACACACTGAACGAGCAACATTTCCACAATGCTCACAGGCTCTGGATGCCAGAGACCCTGCACCAGAATGACATTCAGTGGTGGGTTTAGTGAAATTCCAGGCACTGATAGAAAATCTGTGCTGTTTACTGGTATCTTTGCAACACTTCACTTGGGATTGTCATGCTGTCTTACTCCCCTTTTTGTTTAATTATGCTTTTGGTCTCTTCTTTAGCACTGCTTTAACCCACTTAAGGACACGTGAGGGTAAAAGAGGCTCCAGGTCTGTGCAGAGCTCCAGTGCATGAGTCACATGTGTAGTGAGTTCCCTTCATTTCTGCAGAAAATACTACCAAGTCTGCAAATATCTGCCTGTGCTATGATACATAGAGACTCACTTTATCTGAACACAATATTTATATTGTTGTGCAAAATACAGGATTAGGAGGGTTAACACCCAACACGCTACCTCAGAAACACAGCTGGGAAGTGCCAGAAGGCGTGATCATTGCAGAAAATTCTTTCTGTTTGATGATTATTGTGATGAAAATTACTTACCCAAAGGTCATGCCTGACCAAAAAAAACCCAAAACAAACAAACAAAAAAAAAAACAAATCTGGAAAAGAGAAGAATTTAAACTTTTTTTCAGCATAAAAAAGTATTTCAAATTTCTTTGAAGTGTTTTAAACCAAAATCAATGCAGAAATTCATTCTTTGGAGGAATGCCAGTCAAAGTAACACATGGAGTAAGCCAAAGCATATTATTAATACCAGCATCCAACTTCAGTCCAAAAGTATGAAAATGCCCATGAACATCTCAGCAGCGAGCCCAGGACCCTGCAGTGCAGACTCTCCAAGGTGCTGTGCTGAACCTCGCAGGAGAGCGACCTGAGCAAACTTCTGTCCTCCCACACCCCCAAACCCTTCCCTGGTAACCCCGCAGGAATTGCAGGGGGTGAATCCCCATCAGGCTACGGCTGAATGACACAAATGAATGATGACACACGTCTATGATGGAGTGAGATGAAGCCCACCTTTGCCAAGACCTTGCTGTGAGCATAAATGGATTTGCCTGAGTCACTGTGCTTTACCTTGGCTGAGGTAAATACTTCTGAACCCAGCACATTCCTCAGGATCCTTCCCGTAAGGCTTGTGGAATCACCATGGTAATATTCTCCACTTACAGTAATTATGCTTACACATCCTCTCTGAATACCTGAGGTACTTATAATCTGGAGAAATAAAAGTAATTATATAGCAGTCAGTGTAGTACAGCTGTGGACAGCTGTAAATAAAACGTTTACGTGGGGTTAGAGGCATTGCAGAGCTTTAGAAAAATGTGTTATGAAAGACAAAAAAATAACCCTGTTCCATCTTGTGAGAATATGCAATTTAATCCATGTAGAAATCTTGTTCATCAGTAATTACAGAAGGAGATAAGAGTCTCCTCAATTAAGAACAGGCAGAAAATGGTTTTATTTTATGTGTCCTGAAAAGTATCACATCAAAAATAATTAGAGAGAGAGAGACATAAAAACTTTCAGATGTTATAAATATATTACCTCCTTTGAAATTTAGAAAAGCTTCAAAGAAATGTCAGGTTCTGGCATGCGCTGGAAAGAGCACTTGTGTGTAAAAACAACAAGGCCTTTCCCCTAGTTTTATATATATTTGATGGAGCCACTCAAAAAATAATAACTGAAAAACTAATTTAAATTCAGACATGATTCTTTCGATAACAGTTTTAGCTCAATGGTTGGAATTATTAGGAATGAGCCTGTGGCAAACCCAAGATTGGGAACATGACACAAAGGAGTTTCTGTCAAGCTCTTGCAATTATTAGTCTTCTCTTCCTAGTGATTTATATTTCCTTTCAGCTCACATGTCTAAGTCACAGAGCAGTAACACAGTAGCTCCATCTCTGAGGAACAGGAGCAATCTGTGCTAGAAAGCCTGTTTGCATTTGCATGTCTTTAAGATTTTCTATGGGGGGCAAGAATGCACCATCAAACTTTTTCTTTATTGTTACATTTTTAGTCTGTAATCATTCCTCATGTCTTTGGTAACCAGTCTTCAGGGCCCACTCTTACTAATTAACTAATCAATTACACACTTGCTAATCTGTTTTATCTAAAGATAACAAAGCAGAAGGAAAAGGCAGCCATGGATTTCTTCTTTCTACTTAAAGACACATTTTCTTAAAACTCTGGTTACACAAAACCATTCTGATCTCTCAGCCCACAGCCTTCCATATGGATTTTCCAAGCATCCGTGTGAATTAATTTTGATTTGAGTCACTCATTGTATTCACTCAGTGGGCTGCTATGTATGGTATGGATTGGCTAAGCACTGTCATCAACTCATTTGAAATCAATTCATTCATTGTTCACACCCAGTACACCATTTTGGACAGACATAAAGCACAATGAAACAAGAAGAAAGACCCACTGGAAGGCAAATAATAGCACAGGGAAAAAAGGAAAAATATAATAGTCATAGATTGGAGACAAAAGAATAGAATAGACAGAAACATGGAGATCAAAGACAAACATTGATCAAAGTTAGAAAAGGAACTGCAGACAAACCAGAACCTGTGATCAAAACCTGATGGAAAGGAGCATGGTGTGATGTGAAAAAAGGAGAGAGGAGTAAAAAAACCCGAGGCTCACTGCTTCAGGATATCCTATGTGCTTTTGATTCTCTCCCACTCTCTAATCCAGCCACGTTAAAGAAAGGATATGAATTTCTCTACAACCCCTAGAGATAAAAGATTTTTGCCTGGATGTCTTGTCATTAACTCTCCCTTGTCCACTTTGCTTACATGTTCATCTTCCTTACACTGTTTTCAACCTGCTTTGCTGGGTACAAGAAAGGATTTTGTCATATTTCTGTCGCAATTTCTCCACAAAGAACGTGTGTTAACTCTCACCAGCTGAACTCTGCCACCAGTCTAATTTCTGCAGAGCTCCTGCTGCAGATTACTCAATCTCTCGCCGTGGGGCTCCTGCCCAACAACAGCTGTTCATGCCCTTCCTGGCAGAGGTGCCAGTACCTCCTCCCCGGGAAGAGACAGAGGCCTTGGACTCACTGGGACACCTGGGGTTGAGATCATGTTCTATCAAATCCAGGTATGATTTGTGGTCCCTTTTTCCCACTACATGTTTTGGCCCAAAATAGGGTCATATGACAGGTTCCTGCCCCTGGGGTGATGGACAATCTCAGAATCCCTAGGCTGCTATAAATAATTCCCTTTGGTTTTCACTGTGTTTGTGAGAGCTGAACCCTGTGCAGGTTATTGCTGACAGCTCCCAGGAGAGCTCTTCGGTGAAATTCCCCATTGGCACTCACACATTTGGGGTTTGGTGGTGCTGTAGCAAATCCCTTCTGAGGCACCACAGAGATATCCAATCTTCTTACTCTGTCTTAATGCTGGGCAACAGGAAAGTTGGAAGTGATTGGGCAAGTCTATTTTACTACATAAGAGGAAATTTTCTGATTTGTTTCAATAATCATTTAAAAAAAAAAAATTGTTATGGTTTTCAGGTGATTTACCAGATAACCTTTATTGGTCAAACAATGCTATGACCAGAATATATTAAGGATATTACTCAGCAAATGGGTCAGTCAAAGCAGCCACATGGCTTACCAAACATTTTAGGAAATCTGAAGCACTGACACAAGACTAATTTTCATTCTCAGAGCCAGACTGCTTGACATGGGCAGGGACCTCCAGAGCTCATCTGGTCCAACCTCCCCACTGAGGCAAGGCCAGCTAAAACTCAGGACCGTGTCCAGATGGATTTGGAATACCTCCAAGGAGGAAGACTTCCGTGGTAAGCTGTGCCAGTGCTCAGTGATCCTCACAGTGAGAAAGTGTTTCCTGATGTTCCGAGGGAATCTCCTGTGTTTGAGTGTGTGCTCATGGCCTGTGGTCCTGGCAGGGGCACTACTGAGAGCAGCCTGGCTCTGTCCACTTGGCACCCTCCCTTCCAGTACCTCTACACACTGAGACGGTCTCCCTGAGCCTTCACTTCTCCAGGCTGAGCAGCCCCAGCTCTTTCAGCCCTTCCTGAGAGGAGAGATGCTCCAGTTCCCTCCTCACCTTCCTGGCCTTTCACTGGATGCTCTCCAGTATGTCCCTGTCTCGTGTACTGGGGAGCCGAGGGCTGGGCACAGAGCTGCAGCTGTGGCCTGAGCAGAGGGGGAGGATCAGCCCCCTCAGCCTCCTGGAAATGCTTCTCTGATGCAGCCCAGAGTCCATGCCCTGCCTTTGCCCCAAGGACACTTTTCTGGCTCATGTAGGTTTCCAGAACCGCTGGATGCCTGAAAACAGGAAGCACTGGCTTGGTTTGCACAGGCTCAGACAGAAACAACTGCCTGTTTTCGAAGAGCTGGCAACCAACATTTTTCTCATGAGGACATCTTGTGGCTAATATTTCACATTATTGGCAATAAACCATGCAGAGAAGAAACGGGAGCATCAGGAGCCTTAAATCACCTCTTATGCCAAATGTTCCCCCTCATCTCCCATTTAGTCCTAGTTCATAAAGATAGGATCAGAATCCAAAGTTATATTTGTAAATGCCACTATAAACTATATTTAAATAACCAGACGTGGTTTTGTGAGATCATTTCTCCTATGGTAGCACTCAAAATATTCAGTTTTTCTGGAGATATTTTCAACCCTCATTATTATAATTAATGGCTTGTTAAGAATGACATTGGCATCTACTGGATAAAGCACTGTTAATGCTGCACCACTTATGGGCTCTATAAATTGCTGTGTGTTTGGGAGACGGTACTGTAACATCTGTTCTGGGACACGTGCCTCCAGCAGGAAGAGAGTGGATATCTTTCCAAGACTTTCCAAGAACTAGAGTGCCACTCTGTGAAGATGGCAGTAGTTTTTTAATGTTGCCAAAACACTGCTGCCTTAAGATACTGCTAAGAAAATAAAATTTGTAAACACAGCACTGCTTTGTACTGGCTTTACCACACTTCACAAGGTCACTTAGGTGCTTTTCATTAGAATATGGCAATGTAAGGATGCTGAGACAGTTATTGAAATAGATGGACCTAGAAGACAAAAAGTTTGAAACTTCATATTTTCAGCAACTGGGATAGAAAAACAACAAAAAAAAAATCTACAAAGTAATCTCCAGTGAGACTGACTTTAACACTGCCGCCATCCTGACAGCAGCTGTATGAAAGTAAGGACACTTCCCAGTTTATTTCAGTAAATCTCTAATCTCTACACTTGGCACCTCAAAGAAGTTCAGTTTAATATGCTTCAAAACAATTAAAAATTCATCCTTCCCTTTATCCCAGATATCCTTATGATGAATTTTCTAGCACTGTCAGACATGAGGAAGCAATTATCTTAGATAAATTTGTTTGTATCATTTCTTGATCACAAATGATACCAGAACAGAAAATATTTGCCTCCATAAATCAAAAGTTTATAGCTATCCTAGCAATGGGTTACAGTACATTAGGATCTCAATCTACAAGCTGCTGATGAAAGATGAGCTATACAGTTAATGATTTAATCAGTATACTGTGTTAATTACAAATGAAGCCAAACTCAAGATGAAAATGAAATATAGAAATAGCACATACAGGACCAATCCTGCCTGCTTTATTCACTGTGGCATTCCTGTTTAAATGCAATGGGACTAACTGCATGACTGAGGCAAGCAGGATTTGATCCTACTTATATTACCTTTCATATAAAATATTTACACACTCCTGCCAGTAGTGTATTTTGCAATATTCTCATTATAGAGAAGATTAACTCTATATCAAAGGAACAGTATCAGAAGTTGCTAATGGAATCCAGAATAGTTGCAAAAATCACTTTTTTGGAAATGTTCTCATTTGGGCTGCCTCATTAATCCCTTTAACCATGGAATTCACATTTTAATTGCAGATAAGACCCAGGCTCCCGAATATCCAGAAACACACCTGTTCCTCCAGTGCACAGAGTCTGCAAATCCCCACCTTTTGTGGCCCCATCTGCGGAGACAAGGCCTGGGGAAGGCTGGTGGAAAGGCAGAATCACAGAATCACAGAATCACAGAATTACCAGGTTGGAAGAGACCTTCAAGATCATCGAGTCCAACCTCTGCCCTAACACCTTAACTAAACTAAACCATGGCACTGAGTGCCACATCCAATCTCTTTTTAAACACATCCAGGGATGGCGATTCCACCACCTCCCCAGGTAAACCATTCCAATACTTTATCACTCTTTCTGTAAAAAAGTTTCTCCTAAGATCTAACCTGTATTTCCCTTGGCGCAACTTAAGACTGTGTCCTCTTGTTCTGTCAGTTGTTGCCCGGAAAAAGAGACCAACCCCCACCTCACTACAACCACCTTTCAAGAAGTTGTAGAGAGTGATAAGGTCACCTCTGAGTCTCCTTTTCTCCAGGCTAAACAACCCCAGCTCCCTCAGCCGTTCCTCATAGGGCTTGTGCTCCAAGCCCCTCACCAGCCTTGTTGCCCTCCTCTGGACACGCTCAAGTGTCTCCACGTCCTTCCTGAACTGAGGGGCCCAGAACTGGACACAGTACTCAAGGTGCGGCCTCACCAGTGCCGAGTATAGGGGAAGGATGACTTCCCTGCTCCTGCTGGCCACACTATTCCTGATACAGGCCAGGATACCATTGGCCTTTTTGGCCACCTGGGCACACTGCTGACTCATGTTGAGTCGGCTGTCAACCAGTACTCCCAAGTCTCTTTCTGCCTGGGCACTCTCCAGCCACTCTGTCCCCAGCCTATAGCGTTGCAGGGGGTTATTGCGGCCAAAATGCAGGACTCGGCACTTGGACTGGTTAAACTTCATCCTGTTGGACTCAGCCCATCTATCTAACCATTCCAGGTCTCTCTGCAGAGCCCTCCTACCCTCCAACAGATCAACACACGCTCCCAGCTTAGTGTCATCCGCAAATTTACTAATGAAAGACTCAATACCCTCATCCATGTCATCAATAAAAATATTAAACAGAGCAGGTCCCAGCACAGACCCCTGAGGGACACCACTGGTGACTGGCCGCCAGCTGGATGCAGCACCATTCACCACCACTCTCTGGGCCCGGCCATCCAGCCAGTTCTTAACCCAGCAAAGAGTGCACCTATCCAAGCCGTGGGCTGCCAGCTGCAGGACAGTCCCATGGCCGAGGTGCTGGCCAAGCTCCAGGCAGGATCAGCTCCCTGGGAGAGGCACACGGGCTCTCCAAAGCGCTGCTGATAGCACCTGCACCATGGCACTGCAATAGCAGATGAACCAAAACAAGAAAGGGAAGCTCACGTTCGTCCCAATATCTGATTAGTGATCGCTTCATACAGCCTTTTCATCCTTACACTTCACTTTAAACCAACTCCCTTTTGCTCCATACTTTCTGCTTTGCACAGGAGCAGCACCCAGAGGGAAGGCAACACCGGCTTTTTGCAGCTGATGCAGTAGGGACTGCTTCAGGTAAAATAATTTAAATAAGCCTTCTGATTTCCTCATGGTGTCAGAGTTTGTTTCATTTTTCACATGGCTTCAGGACCAGAATTACTTCAGTTTACTTCACTTTTCTCTCTTGCCTCAATCCTGTACCTAGGGCTGTCTCAGTGTGTACCTAGCAGCTGGTTCCCAGCTTTAACACTAACTGTGATATTGTTAGTGTTAAATACATCTGGCACTGTTTTGAAGTAGTAATATAATATTTTGCAAACTTTTGTGGATAAAACAAACCCCAGTATTGCATTTAGTTGTGCCTCAGTGATCTTTTCCTGCCCATATGGGGAGTGCACACAAGGAAGAACCTCTTGATGGTGATCCCATCACGAGCTTCTTAAATGCATGACACCAGCTCACTTAAAAATTGTAAAAAATAGAGGACATTGAACAAGAACCCCAAAATCTTCACATCAGACTCCAGCCAGATTCAAATAAATAAATAAAACCCTGCACATACACACACATACACACACTTCTGTCTTGTTTAATTCTTGTCTTTAGCTAGATGCAGAAATGGGTGAACACAGACTGTGAACTTGTATTCTAGACTCAGGTGTTTCTTAGATATTTTGAGTATTTTTCATGTTGCAAAATCTGATCTGAATGGAGCATTTCCCATCCTTACCAAGTGGCCTGCATTCATCGGTATGTATAAAGGAAATGTATGTGTGTGTTTATCGTGCCACAAGGATGTAGTACAAGCAATTAAACCCTTGATAATAAATGGTTCATCAGTCCGCAGGTGATGTACGATAAGTGATTGCTCCTGCAGGTAGTAATCATCTGCTGCAATTGCTGAATTATAAATTCCCTCTGGGCTGATTGGATTTTATCAAGAAGCCGTGAAGTAAAAAAGGGTTTAGGGTAAGGTTTTTTATAGTCTGAAACCTAATATTAGAAATTTGCCAATTGGAAATGAGGGCCTTTCCTTTGAAGACATGCTCACAGTGACTGAACAGCTGTCAGAAAAATGTTACCATTTTCAGAACAGCCTCTGGGACCAGAGTATATTCTAAGGCAAAGATTAAATTAAAAGGTTTTTCCCACCTCCACAAAAATATATACAACTCTCATGCACGCCGAAACTGTTTTCCCATTGGCAGAGAAACATTCCCTAAATCTATATAGAGACTGAAATAACATGATCACACTTAAATTCAAACACAAGAGCTAGTTATTATTGTCATTTGAACATTCTGTTAGTGCAATTTATGGATTATATTTGAAAATACTATTTGTGAGACCACCAGTTCCCCTGATAAGGACCTGAAGGACTTTTATGTATATTGATTTTAGACCACTGTTGAAAGTGGAACAGTAGTTTTAAGTTTTAACAAAAGCCTTACCTGTTAAAAATACACCCTCCTTTTTTTCTGTTTTATTTCATTTTGTCACATTAGTTTTCCTTTATCAAATATCAAAGCAGTAAATATAGCTGTGAAAAATACTACCCATCAAAAATAAACCTAATCCACAAAATCAAAAAGCCCTCTAAACTGTCTAACACTTACTTCCATGTCACATAGTATCTTTTCAAGTTTTTTTGGGGGGAAGAAAAAATTTATTTTCTGCTAACCTCTAAATGTTTGTTACTAATAGTGTTGCTTTCCAAAATAAACTTAATGGAAAAAGAACACCCCAAAGAATACAAGTAATCAGAGTTAATCTCAGATTGATGTTTAATGGCAGCACTATGATTCTTTTCTTATTTTTCCCATGAAATTTCCTGTGAACACAAGGCGTGTTTCAGCCATTTCAGCTTCACTTTGGCAACAGAATTACAGCCCAAATTAAAAAATAAAGCAGAAGACTGTTTAGTCTTTTATGAGCATGCATCAAAAACCTAATATGGACACAGAATGTCATTATTTTCTAAAGTTATGCCAAGCCCAAATGCAGCCTAGTTTCTCCCAGCAGCCATTCCAGCTGGGAAAACCAGGGACACAATATAGTATCCAACCACACAGGTGGGAGTTTTTTGCCAGGGAAGAGAAGGCAATGGTTTCAGAGCGCAAACTGGTTTATGAGGAAATACAACAGTAATATGGTGAAGTACAAACACGGGTGAATGACTTCCAAACTGTCCCACATCCCGGCGTTTCAGAGCGGCTCTGCCACACCCACTCAGTGACACGGGAATCGCCTGGCTGTGTCCAGAGCCAAGCAGGAAAACACGGGCATCACAGCCCTGCTGCACCTCTCTTATCCAACACACACTGCTTTTCTCAAACAAAATGACGTTTTTTAATTTTCCCACATAAGCTTTTCCCATATCTTCATCCCTGTTCAGTGCTGCTGCCGGTAACCACCGTGAGCCATCACATCAGCTCATAAACTGGGAATTATCTCGCCTAATTCTGAGGAGTGTCACACCAGCTAAGGCTGACACTGGGCTCCAGTTGTTGGCTGTTTAGGGAGGAGCAGGATGTGCACACTTGGCAAGCAGATCCCTAAATCCTGCTGTAAACCTCTGCTGCATCTCCAAGCACTGGCATTTGGTTTCAGCTTGCACAACAAAGACTGCACAGCACAAGCCTTGTTCCCCTGCTGGGTTTCCTTCTATAGGTGACTATCTACACACAAAATTAATACCTAATTATACATCATAATTGAAACGAGATAATTATTTATATAAATCAAAAATAATTCCCCTCAATGTCAATGAGGCTTTACATAATATTTTGCACTCTTTTACTGCAGCAATTCTCTTCCCTTTTTTTTTCTTTTCCTTATAACCTAAATGAAACTTTGGGATGTGGGTTATTTTATAACACACTCAATACACATTTAGATGCTTTAGCAAAATGAACAGCAATATGAACTTGACATATTTAAGACAAATTAAAAAATGAGACCTTTGAAAACAAAGCAGAGGCATCAATGAATAGTTGAAGGGTCATCCCTGTTAATTTGATTATTCTGACACTGAAAATCTACTTGCAGTGCAAAGTAGCAATTAGAGTGTACTCAAATTGGACAAGAACCAATTTAGAGCAATAACCCCATAATCCAAGAGCCAGCTTAACTGAAATTTCAAACCATTGACCTGCCTGCTTTGTGGAAACTTCAGGAAAGAGGGTGATGGCTGTTTTGACATAAGCAGAGAACTTACTGTAAAAGACAACTACACAGCTGGCTTAAAATCCTTCCATTCGGAGGTATGATGTGATTCTGCTTCCAGTGTAGAGTTATGCAAGAAAAAATATGGGATGGTGACAGTTCTAAACAGAAACCCTGCTATTTTAGAAAGAACTTCTGCAGTACCATTCATTCTCTTGAGGAAAGGCATTGATTAGCTTTAGAGCTGGGAATGGAGAGCCAAACTAACCAAGTAAGGGAGGAAAAAATCAAAGTCTTTGAAAAAGGATTTTCCAAGGCCTGCACTGCTAAGTTAGCAGCCATGAGGGGTTGTTCTGGGCTTCTTTGGAAATCTCCAGACATTGCACAAACATTTCCAACAACACAGGGACCCTACAGCTCTTTGGGAAAATAGTATGTGGGCTCCACATCACTTGGGTGCCTTTGAAATGTGAGAGGCAGAAAATAAAGACAGAGGGGAAAAATAAGAAAAAAACAGAAAGCAGCCAGAGTCTGTCACTGTGTCCCTTCTTTAAGCACAAACTGAGGAAAAGTTACAGCCAGTTTTAGTTGATCTTTAATAGACAATCCTACTACCCAAAACCACAATGAGATTTGTAATACACAGCCATGTGCCCAGGAAGAGAGGAAGGCAGCAGTGGGCAATGACAGGGTCTAGAGGGAAAAAAAAACCAAACCAAAGAAAAAAAAGAAAAAAATGGCAACAGAACTTTCTTCCAGCTTTGATATCCGCTACCAATTTTTTTAAAATGCCAGTGTACAAATTAATCCAATTAATTAGTATACATAAGTCTTCTTCACTGACAAGCTTCCTTAGTGATCATTTTACAAGTGACATTCCTATACCATCAAGGAGATGAGCTGGAAGCTCTTTTATTCTTTTGTTTTAATGGAATCTAAGAGTTCAGCAATCATTTGATATCTTCCATCGATCTTGTCACACCACACTATTCAGAGCAGCATTTCTATCTGCAATATTAATGTACTTTACTGGGTCTGATTGTTATCAGCTGTCTTAAGAGCATCCCCCCAGGTTTCATTTTGAAGTGACAATACATGATATGCTGTTCCTATGCCTTTTTATTTTTTGTATTTTTAACTGCCACAAATGGTCACATTGTTGAGTGTTTTCAGGGCTCTGAAGGGCACCTGGATTACTGGAGCTAACGTTTACAAGGTTCTGCATAACCAGTTTCAAATACAGCTGAAAACAATGCCATTTTGATCCCAGACCAACCTTCCCACTTGGAAATCACCTGTGGAAGAACCACCATCACTCAGTTACAGCATTTTCTGTAAGTCTGCTCTGCTCAATGCCAGAGCCTCCCGACTCTGCTGATACCCCTGATCCTCCAAGATCATCCTTCTTTCCCATAAATACACAGGTAAGGGAATGTTCACACCAGTGCAGGATGCATGGCTATGGACTGAGTATTTCCAAAGCTTGGGGGCATCCAGATTAGGCTGACTTAGGCCATCTGTATTAAAAATGTACCTACTTCTGCAGAATTTCCCTTTGAACAAAATGCTCAGTTGTGTCCTATAGGATGTTAATTAACATGGCAAGGTACCATGACAAGATCCCCGGGTGCTAAATTATTTCTAAGGAGTTTGAATTCTGGATATTTACTTTCTGCAGCAGTAAGAAGCACAAGCCATATCCAGCAAAACTGGGAAACTGTTGTTTGAAGTAGTATAATTTTTAAAACCACTTCAACAGCATAGCAGAATCAGGACATTTTTAAGGGAGTAGGAGGAGATAGCCAATATGAAAGAGAAAATACTCTCACTCTCTCAACTCAAACATGAGTGAAATGAAAAAAAACCCAACAAATATTTAAATTAACATTTTAAAATTTATTATGTATTTGGAAGAGCAGACTTAAAAGCTAGCACTAACTGATGAAGAGGATAAGATGACATTACCTTTTTGGATTTATAACAGCTTTTGAAATTTCAAGCTCAGAGGGATCCACGTAGAAAAACAACAAAGTGCATCAAGAAGATAGGTCAATTAAAAAAATACGAGAGCTTTATGGAATTGGTGAAGAGAGCCACACACTGTTCCCTTTCAGGAAGCACTCCAATTCTTTAAATCAGATTAGGGTCAGTCCTAATTGTTTCAAGCACAAAGATGCGTGGTATTTATTTGCTGGGTGCCTTTTTTTCTGACTGATTAGCATGATGAAGATTAGCTGCCAGTAATTTCTGAACTGGCTAATATAAGGTAATTAGCTCACAGTGTGCTGCAGTTTGCACTGCCCAGGAGAAGTGTTTGCTCATCTCAGCCAACAGGAGGGTTGCAGAAGACATTACAGAGAAAGAAACAGAAAGTTAGCAGAGTTCCTGCAAAATTTGATTCATCTTTTTTCAAGATATACTATATAAAGAGAGCATGAAGAAGACTGGTATGGCCTGAACCAGACTAGAAAAGACTTCAAAAAACCAGTACAAAATGCTTCCAGAATGGCTTCCTTAAAAATATTATGGTGTCTCTCTCAACTTTCCTTCTCTGTGGTATTACGTTTAATCTTTTTATGACGTTCATAGAGAAAGAACAGTGATGCAATGAGAAAACTGCTCTTTTAAGGAGGTCTTAGTGTATGATTTATAAAACTTTCTTCTGAAAGCAGTTTCAAGAAAAACAGCCTGGAGTCAGAAATGCTAACTAGGGCATTGGAAAGATTCTAATCATAAAGCCATAATAAAGAGAAGAGGGAGGAACTATGACTTTCTACAGAGCTACATGATACCTTGGCTCCCAGTTTCAGGAGGTAAGGGAAAGTAAACAGGAACAAAGGGAAAAAAAGGACTTAGCATCTGAGGTTAAAGGAGGGGGCAGTTGCACACAGCAGCTCCTCTCAATAGGTCCAACCACAGCTTATGGAAAAGGCAGCAATGAAAATCCCCTATAAACTCTTCAAGGCAGGTGACTACAGGAGCAGATGAAGAAGCTTAGAAGCTATCACAAAAATCAGCTAAACACCCCAATCTAATAATTATATTTTTTATGTTAAATATGCCATTCATATATTTCCCTGGTTTTCTCTAGGTGTATTCTATTATTTAAACCAAAAGGTTTTTGATAAATCTCCTGAGTGAAGCAAAGCGTTTGGTTACTCTTTCCACTGGGATACTCATGGTGTAGTGCATACCATGAAAACCCAAAAAGCTTTTAGCTGAAAGGTTTGTAGGGCGCTCATTCCATGAGGATGGTTAACAGAGGTGTTTGCTCAAAGCAGTGTTTCCATTAACCATGTTCACCCTGTCACTGAGCAAGGCACTGGCTGAGGTCTGCACAGAGCCAAGGGCACACGGGGCTCTGCCAAGCACTGCGAGCCCTCCACCCAGCCAGGCGTCTGCAGCACAAAGTCAGCATCTCTGACTTTAAGGGATTTATGCATTATTGAATTACAATAAGCAAGGAACTAACATCTTCACCCAATTTGTATCTAATTTGCTTTTTCCCTAGAGCTACCTGAAGGCAGTGTTCAGGAAATATTTACAGGAATAGCTTACGAAAGTGGCTCATTTAAATAGAGGAAGTTAAATATATTCCCCACTGTTAGGAGCCACGAGCTTTTAGCCACAGTTCTCTTGTTCCAGCATGTCCCGGTCACCTTATTAAACCAGAGTGGAAGACTTGTAACATTTTAAGAGAATTTTTTTCCCCATAAATTTAATTTCACTTCCTATTTTACTACGAATAAAACTTTTGGTTCTTACGTAAAACCCATTGCACAATACGTGTCAACATCCAATGACTCAGTTAATGGGTAGGTGGGAATATATGACAGATAAAATTTGTTAATGGAAAACTTAATGAGAGTATCAAACAAAATACCTATTAGCATTAGGAAGGACTGAAATATTTTTAAATTATTACAAAAAAGAAAAAAAAACAAGCAACATATTTAAATGTGAGGTGAGGAGTGAAAAAGAGAGTATTAAAAGTTACTTCACCATAGAAACATACGATGTCATTGGTACACAAGAATAGTGTGGTTGCCTTAAGCTATACCCAGCTACAAGTCTTCAAGCTGCTATAAATAAGGTTTGGCAAAATTCTGGGATTTAAAGATAAAATTAACAGAGTTTTTAATCTCAGGAGAAAACATGGTTAAACATTACAATTACCGAGACCAGGTATTTTAATATTGTGTTAATTTTAATGACCTTATTCATCAAAAGACCTACGAAAAGGATGACTAAACCCTAAGTGGGGAGAGTAAAATGTATTCTGCACAAACAACAAAGAATTTCAGGGATTCATGGCTCATGTTTAAAACTCAACACAAAAAGTGATCTGACTCATAACTCTCTTCTCTGTAATGTTAGAAATCGAGGAGATACTAAAAATCGTTAAGCAATGTTAGGGAGAGCAAAGGATTTAATTAAACCAGAGTGTAATCCTTTTAAGGAATTTCAAAGCTAGATCAGTGTCACTGTACAGATTCATTTGATCGGTTTTCTTCACCACCTCTCTTCCCCCTTTTTAATTGTAATATCACTACATTAAACATTAATCACTTTAAATATCCACATGCCAAATTCTTGTCAAGAATCTCATTATCTCCTGTCTTAAATTGCAATATCTCCTCTGGCCTACTCCTATCCATTCAGATTGCTGCTGCAAAAACAGCTGGCTTACCAGGAACTAAACGAGTGCCCACAATGGACAGGAACAGAGACAAACAGGATTTCATCTCACTGGGAATATATCCTCCCTCTTGGAATGTTCGTTTGAGGGTGTTATCCCATATCTGCCATTTGTCCTCTCCATGCTTGATCAAGGTGAGCCAATGCTTTACCATCCCCAGAAATGCAAGGAGCACTCTGGACATGGACACGGGCTGGATTGCAGAGCTTCTGGCAGAGATGGCACACACTGTCCCTGAGTGCCTGGCAGCTGCACGGACAGGATTTGTGTGCCTGCAGGGGAAGGTGGGATCTTCCCAAGCAGACAAGACGTGTGTGACTACTAGTCAGAGGGGTAAGTGCATGTTAAGAAAGGCATAACATAAAATGTATAGCTTTCAGAGAGGTTACCTTTCTCTTCTGCAATCATGACTTTCGAGAGAGAGAAACTAGAAGAACAAAATGCATTCAAGGATAAGGGAAAAAAACCTGAAGTGGACTAAGCACTAGAAGCATCAGTACTGACCTGTAAACAAAATGAAAAGAAAATAAATTATGGCTATGGACTATCAGGAAAAGTCCACAAAATTTTCTCCATCTTTTCCTTTAGTTTTCTCTTTTTATATTCTGCTGCTTTTAAAGTGTTTAGAAACCACCAACAGAAATATTTCTTCGCATTCTTACAGTACAGGGGGGTAGGTGAGTTTCGCGTTTCACATTGATCTTCTCTGTGTTCTCTATAATTTAACTGCCTGTTTAGGCTCTTTGAGCTCTCTCTACACCAGCACCTGCAGATCCATCGCTCCACTAGCCAGATCCACAGGAGAGCTTCTTGGCACCTTTCTGTGATGAACAGAACACAAACGTGCTCCAGTTAAGTGGTTGGTAACCGTGCAGAAACACAGTTTCCTTTCGAGTTGAGAGAGAACAGAAAACAAAAATCACTGCAGAGCAGTGAATGCAGAGGCAGCCTGAGAAAGGGACTCCCTGTCCCAGAATCTGGGGCGAGTTTTATGATGATTAATAGAAATGTGGAATGATTGAAAACATAAATGAAGAGCTCTCTCTTTTCCTATAATTGCTGCACTGGATCATGAAATTAAAGTCATCAAGTAGGAGAGATCCTGTACAGATTTCCAGAGATACTGCATGTTCTGGCTAATTGTGTCAGCCTGGATTAGCTGATTAGCATAATTAATCTAAACTTCTGATTACCCAAAGGAAAGAGATGTTCCTGGATGCACAGGTGAAATGTAATGATTGAGACTTCAATAAGCTAATATGCAGTAGCTAGGAAGTATTTCAGAGTCCTGTTTGTTTGTCTCTTGCATTCTTAAAAGGTCTGAGGGGAATGAGGAGAGCACACTGCGCTCTTTGCTGGGGAGAGTGTTGGAAATCTGACTCAAGAATGACAAAAGAGCTGTGCCAGTTATCTGTACTGTGGTACATTAACAAGTGCTTAAATCTCAAATCTGACCTCAAACCTAACCTAAACCTATCGGAAACAAAAGCAACCAAAAGCACAGACTGTATCTGGAAAAGCAGCCTAACAACAGCCTAAAAGGAGGATCTGTGATGATGTTCCAGTAGAGTTCTGTAAAGTCACTCAAAAATTATTTTAAAAGCTCCAGATCAGAAGTTGATGGATACATTTAGGATCTTTTTATTGACAGTCTAAGTCATGTGTTTTGTTGTCCCCCATTATAAATCTGTAAATCTTTGGCAACTGCAACAACTAAAAATCAAATTTGATCATCTATAATGGCAATGTAAAATATTTTTTAATTATTACATATAAAATATTTCTTAAGAAAATATTATAATGAATTTTAATTGAGGATAAGTTGCATTGCTGGAAACCTTCTGTTTGTTCTCACTGTGGGCACTGATGATGAAACATTGCTTACTCCACTCCTCATCTCTCATCTACAGAGAATAATTATGGGATTTTCACTTAAAACTCTCTGCTAACTCAATCCTTTGTTCTCTGTTGATACTGCCAGATAAGAGGAGGCTCATCAACCACAAATTGGACTGAAATAGCAATTTTATGGCCGCATAAGCCACCATGCAGCTAAGGCCAAGAAAACCCAGCTTGTTATACTCTGTTTGGAGTCCAGATCACAGGGGACAAGCCAAATTTGAGTGGTCATCAAATATACTGGCTACCTTTCCAAGGTCCTTGCACGCCTTGTTCCCACAGTCCTTTCAAACAGGCTTATCCGTCAGAGAGAGTTTTCTCTTTTTTTTTTTTTTTTTGTCATTTAAAAAAAATTTCAAATGCTTACAAAATGTTGTCAGTGAACATGAATTTTAGACAATGAAAATGAGGTTTCATTCCACTAGAATGAACAGCAAAGGAAAAAGATAAAAGAGACTCCTCCAGTCCAACAGGGTGTGTAACACAGCCTACACTGGCACACGAAATGGTCTCACACATTTCCTGCTGCCTTGTCCTGTTCCTGTACCAGGACCAGGCCATTGGCCCTGCCAGGAGAAAAATCTCAAAGATATTTAGTCAAAAACCCAAATACAAGTGTTTTGTCAAGACGTGCCCAAATGCTGCACAGCCTTTCAGGGGAAAAAAAAAATCCGATGACTGACAGAGCAGATGGAACAGGAGACACTTCTTCAAACTGAAATCCAGTTGCTCTAAATGGGGGAAGGTACTGGAAACATAGATATGAACATGTCACTCTGCAATAAAAACTGTCAGCACATTTGAGAAGTTCATTAAAATGTGAAAATGTTCTCCCCAAACCAAGTTTCATAAAACCTTTGCCACTTTTTGAGTGAAAGAACAAAGAGCTTGACCGAAAATTTGTCAGAATTGTAAGGAAACTTCAAAATAACATAATTTACAGTCTAATGTCCAGGGACTCAACAGGCACAGCTGTTTCATTAATACTACATTGGTTACCAGCCCTCATTGTATCTGCTGTAATTCAGGATGCTATTGACTTGCCTCTAAACCTTAACATTATGGATAAATAAATCAATAATTGCATTAGAGTAGCCCTTTGTAATACTCCTGAGCAGAAAGCAGCTGTCCTTTCAGATGCACAGCTGTCCCCTGCTCCCAGGGAAGAAGGCACATTTTGATCCCTCAGAGTTTCATTCAAGTCCTGCAATTGCTGCACACTGACAGAGCAGTTCTGTGGCAACCTGAGAATAGAACTGAGAAACAAGGGGAATCAAATGGCACAACATTTCCAAAAGGGGCCTCCACTTTGCCCCAGGGAGACAAGGCATCCTCTTGCTTAGGACATGTCTTAGAAAAGTATTGAGAAACAGCTGTCTTGTCCTTAAGCTGGAAGGTTTGAGTGCATTCAAATACCTGCTTAACTCCTTGCAAGTAGTTTGCTCAGTTATTCTGTGCTGGGAAGATCTGCTTGATGCTGTGAATTTTATGCTGAATGAAAGGGAGACATGGGAAGGAGGAGAAGCTCATGTTGTCATGTGTTGCCACGGGCTGGTTTAATTTCGAAAACCTCACAACACTGTACCACTTTTCATGTTAAATGGAGCTGCTTTACTTTAGATGCTCACAAGATTTCGAATCAGAAGAAGACATTCCTCCAGGCTAATGTACTAACCTTCAAAGCACGAGCTCTCTGAAGTCAAGCACTCACTGCCTTCCTGGGGCTGAGAGGAGAGTGCCTTTAGGTTCATCCAGAGCTGGATGTCCAACAAATTCACTGCTGTCAGTCAAACATGAGCCACACACAGCCCTTGGCTTCCAGAGGAAATAAACCTTCTACAAATCCCGAGAAAACCAAGGAGTCCAAATACCCAGTCACACAACCAGTTCTGTCAGCTCCAGGGAGGTCACCCATCCTGGGCTTCCCATCCCACAAGCCAAGTGCTGTTTTCTTGCCCCCAGCTTGTCTCACAATGGGTTTGGCTGTAGGAGAGAAACAATTGCACTTTTCTAAACATGTAATTACATATCTGGATGCTTATTTTAAATGAAGGCAGGTATTTATGACATACATGCAGATGCTTTAGCTGATCCACAGAAAGGCATGGATGGAAAGGCAGAGTGGCATAAATAGAAGAATTGCGCTGTTCATGTGGATTTGACTTTAACTTTCCAGAGAAGAGATCACCTCTCTCTCCGCTATGTTGGTGAGGCTCTGGAATATTACAAGAAATAGCACATTCCATGCCATAAAATTCCATTTTCAAAAGCTAGAACACTTGGGCTAATTAGAGTGGCTCAGATACTTTGATCAGAGATAAATTAGTGCTTTGTATGAGATCCTGCTCTTAGTTAACTTCTTTTACTAAATTCCCTCACTAATGCTTTCTAATTTCACATGGGAGAAAATGGGAGAAGATGAAAGGAAATTTTTTAATCAACTTGCTGCAAATTTAAGAATAGTTTGCTATTTGTTGGGCTTTATAAAAACATATTATGATTTTGTCTTATTAACACCTTGTTTTATTTATACCACAATTTATTAAGCCATTGCATGGTATAATAAAGCAGGAGGACCATAACGCATCAGGTATTTTATGCCCCATTCCACATTTGTTATTTTCTTATTGCAGTGCTGAGGGCAGGGGCCAAAGCTCTGGTGAAAACATGATAAATTGTACTGGTAATAACCTGTAGCAGTCAATCCTCACTCTCCTGCTGCATTTCACACGAGTAACTCTATAAAGTTTAGTGGGACAACTCTGTACCTATGGAAGCCTGCCAGCTGTGTAAGGTTCTAGACGTTTTCAGCTTTCATGTGCTCTGAGGTTTAATGTGCTTGCTCTCTCTCCCAGGTCTTTACCACTGCTAGTACTGTCCAGTTATAAAAGCCAGAGCTTATGGGTGAAGTAATTTAGGAAAGGCTGAGGAATATCATGGCAGAGAAAGAAGTAAATGAATTCAACCTTATTTCCAAACTGCCTTGGATCATATTTACACAGCGGCATCTTTTGTGATAACAAGACAAAAAAACCCAACCAACCACACAGAAAACTAAACACAACAACAAAAAAAAAGAGTGATGGGTTAAAAATATAACAACAACAACAGAAAAAGCTTGAAAACTGAAATTTTGATGAATATTCCCTTTTTCCCAGCTGCACACTTAACTGCTTTTGAATCTATCAGAGGATCTTGGTTCACATATCTTCCATTCCTGTGTTTACAGCAAATTCCCACTGAATACCAAGGAAAAGACTGTCTTAACTACTATGATATAGTAACACTATTTCCAAAATTGGAACTTGGGGCCTACTGAAAGCCTAGGAAATTCATATAATTATATAAGGCCTACAAGAATTCCCCAGGAGAGCTTCCGCCAGCATGTGTGCTTCTTAGAGATCCCACACCTGGCTCCATTTCAAGCACTCAATCCCTACTGGCAGAAGCCATCTCCAGGATTTCTCTATAGTCAAATGCCCTGTGCCAGTGTGAATCCTTCAGCCATGCTGGCAGTGGGGCTGATGGCACACAAACACGACTAATTACTGACAAAGGCAAACCTTGCTGCTCTCAGGACAGACGTGACAGACCCATTTCAGACCCCGAGCAATCACAGCAAGAACAAAACTACATGCATCATACTTTAAATAATTTTTTTCAATATACAAAAGTAATCTGCAAATTCTCATGGAAAGCTTTTTCATCTGGAATTTTAGGGTGTAATACTTGTTAGACACATAAAATGGCAGAAGCAATTATACAGATCTGATGCAATTATAACAGGTACCAGCTCAACAGACACCTGGATACAGAAGACAACTGATACATTAAGAAAAAATACAGTTGAAACTTACACATAAGACCTGAAATTTAACAGTCACAGCTCACAAGCATCAGTTACCTCAGGCAGTTGCAGATAGGCTGGAGAAAGAGAGAGGAAGAACAAGCAGGGACCCAATTCCCACCTCTCAACAGATAGTTAAAAGCTGTTGGTAATTTTGATCCACTTTCATCACTGTGTCTAGCAGACTTGAGCTATTCGCATGCTATAAAACCTGCAATGTGTTTCTCCTCACACTTCCTATTTCCTCACTTGGATATCAGAGCCATTATGTACAGTTTTGGGTTTTTTTCCTTTCTTTCCTGCATTGGGACACCCATATTTTCTTAACCTGGCATACGAAGGCGCAGGAAGGGCCAGCTCACTGTTTCATTGGAGACAAAGGCTTAATTCACTGTGTCACACAGTGGATATCTCTTACAGCTGAGCAGGGAGGAGACAGCAGGGATGCAACAATTCAGAGAAATTCACTGCATTAAAAGGAAATCAGTCACCAACACTCCCAGCTGTTATTGTCACTGGATTTAATAAAGCAGCTTGCTATAATTTTCATTGTCATGCCTTTAGCGCCAAGTAGTTTACCTTGCCTAAAACTCAGAGCAAGAGTGTTTCCTGAGGGTAAGAACTACAGAGTGACAGAGTCCCAGACTGGCAAGGAATGGCAGGGACAGACCTCTGGAAGCTCATGTGGTCCAACCCACCTACTCCAGCAGGGCCACCTAGAGCCCAGGACAGTGTCCAGACAGCTTCTGAGTATCCCTATGGAGGAAGGCTCCACAACCTCCTTGGGAAATTGTGCCAATTCTTGGTCATCCTCACATCAACCAAGTGTTTCCTGATGTTGATCTTTAAAGACCCCTTCCAACCAAAACAATTCTATGATTCTGTGACGTTCAGAAGAACCTCCAGTGCTTTAGTTTGTGTCCATTGCCTCTGGCCCTGTCTCTGGGCACCACAAAGAAAAGTCTGGCTCTGTCCTCTTTGCATTCTCCCTTCAGGCATTTGGATTCATTGATAAGACCCTCCCTCTCTTCTCCAGGCTGAGCAGCCCCAGCTCTTTCAGCCTTTCCCCACAGGAGAGATGCTCCAGTCCCTTCATCACCTTGGTAGCTCTTTGCTGGATTCTTTCCAGTAGTTCTGTGTCTCCCCCTTGCTGGGGAGCCCACAGCTGGACCCAGTGTTGCAAATGAGGCCTAGGTCACATAGATCATCCAGATGCAAATGCAAGTTCATAGCAAAATAATATAAGAAAAATATGAATATTAAGACTGACTGATTGCTGTAGCTCATTCCTAGGGAGGCATTCCTAAAGAACAGTGGAAGTACTGAGTGTCTGCTGGCTCAACCACAGCATATTTGGGTTCATGTTTCAAGTTCTCAGACTCACAATTTTCCAGCAGCTGCACTACAATATCTAATTCATACAAATCTTGCTGTCTCTTCCACACTCTCAGACCTGCTTTCTTGTGACTTGCTGCATGAAAACCCCTCCCTGACAACCCCTCTGTTAGCCTGGCTTCACGGATCTTGTGCACTTTGAGCAGCAGTGGTTCAGCTGGAATTGCCGGTGTTCAGTATGGGCTGTGACACTGCCGGTGTTCGGTATGGGCTGTGACACTGCCGGTGTTCAGTATGGGCTGTGACACTGCTGGTGTTCGGTATGGGCTGTGACATTGACGGTGTTCAGTATGGGCTGTGACACTGCTGGTGTTCGGTATGGGCTGTGACACTGCTGGTGTTCAGTATGGGCTGTGACACTGCCGGTGTTCGGTATGGGCTGTGACACTGCCGGTGTTCAGTATGGGCTGTGATATTGCTGGTGTTCAGTACGGGCTGTGACACTGCTGGTGTTCGGTATGGGCTGTGACACTGCTGGTGTTCAGTATGGGCTGTGACACTGGACAGTGCCAGTGCTGGGCCCTGGCAGCTCAGCTGCAGTCAAACACACCTGACGGGCTGCAGCACAGCCGGCGTTGCTGGCAGTGCCCAGCAATGCAAGAAGCCGATGCTAAAGTCACTTTCTTCCGTTCTGTAAGCCCCACTAATCATCTCCTTCCAGTTGTGTCCAAGTGTCACAGGCTGCTTTCCAGAGCTCTCCTGACACCGTGGCACCAGGACAGCACGTGCAGGGCTGCCGGGAGCCCACGGCCCCTCTCGCTCCGGCTGCAGACACAGAGCAAGTCAGGCACTGCTTCAGCCGAGCTCAGGCAAACCCAGGCCGTGCCCAGAACACAGCAGTGTTTATACATCAAAACAGCCTTGGCTCCAGTTATGAGCAAAGCATGAATTAGTAATAATCCTTCAGGTCACCTGGAAAGTTATTGCATATATGTTTAATATTCACATAATACAAATATAAAGAAAGATGCATGCCCATATGAAGAGGTATTTCTATTTCATGAACAGCATCATGTTCAGCAAAGCATAATATGCATATTGTCTGTCACTGGGGTTTGTTTGCAGTCCATGACAGGTTACAGTCAGGAAGTAATGCTGTCAGCTGCAGGCACATGCATATGGGAATACCTTATATTTATCTCCCTGGCAGAACATTTTGATCATTTGAGAAAACCTTGAGGTATAAAAGAGGACACTTCAAGATATAAGGATGCTCAGGAATAAAATCCTTGCTGTTAGAAGATGTGCATTGCCATCTCCCACATAACATTCAGAGCCCTATTCTAAAATAGAATTGATTTTAAAAAAAAATACAAATGCGTATACTTGAAACAGAAACCTTCTAAAATAAGATTTCTGAAACATATTTCTTGTTCTCTATGCACTCACTGATGCCATGCTAATCAGATGACTATAAATTTTATATAACGAAAATGACAGGTAATATCCTAAAATAACAAACAATTCTTCACCATGTAATTATATTACAATTGATAGCAAATGCTTTTTGTCCTTTTTAATTTTTTTAATGTAACAGGTGTCCTTCAACTTGCCCAGAACAACAGGAAGCAAATTTTCTTCTTCGAGCTAAGGCACACAATCAATTAGACCAGTACCATTCTCCTGCTCCTGTCTCTCTCTCACCACACTTTTCCCCCAGTTTAAAACCAATGACAATGAAATCAAAGTTTGAAGCCCAGAGACTGAAGATGAAATGAGTGCATGAGTCAATTCTCAAGAATGAAAAAGATAATGGTCTTCTTAGGCAGCCCCTAATATGTTTGCCTTTCCCTGGAGACAAGATTGGGAAAATCCTCGTAGTTTACTTAGCCTGGCACACCTTTTTATTGCGAGCATGAATGCTGCATACTCTCCTTCACAAACTCACTGTGGGCAACTTTAAAACTCATTAAATTTTGTCTCCATTTTTCCTGTCTGCCTATTCCAGAACAAGACACTCATCAGAGCAAGAAAGTATCTCATAATTTCTACTTTAAATTTATTTATAATCAGTTTTTTACAATTTGACCTTGTGTTCTCTTTTAGCTCAAATCCACCTTTTTCCCCACTGGTACTTAGTTTCTCCATATATCAGAGATAGCAATGCATTACATGTCCTACTTTTATAGTTTCTTTTAAGACTGACTTTTCTTTCATAGTTGGCTTGGCAGTTTTTCCTTGGAACTGCTGACCAGGATAGTTTAGAATATCCCAGATTCAGTCCACTACTGTCTTTTATGAAGGCATTAATTTCTCCTGTAAAACCCTGCCATGCAACAGCTCTTCAAATCACATGCACATTTTTGTACTTTTATATCTCACTGCAGCTAAAAGTTTCCCTCTGATCAGCAAGAAACCTTTGCACAGTGGTGGCCTTCTGACTCTTGATTATAATTGCTGAGTCTCCAACTTCAGCAGATTTTTCTGATCACACAGGCTGTATTCCTATACTTTCATCTGATTTCTATCATTACAGCCCTTAATATCGTTCCTTCTTCCCTGTTTAGTATTCTACTACTTCTCCAAATTGATGTCATCTTCAAGTCTGAGTTATAAGCAAGTTAATTAGCACATTTGTACTTGTTATGCAAAGATCACAAGAAAAAGTTTCCTGGGAATTCTAAATGCATCAGTTCGGCACTTTCTCCTCCACTGCAAACCACCACTGTGTGTTGTTTACCAACTTCCACTGACCTTTGAATTTTTGCATAAAGATGCGCACAGATCATTAGTTCTACACACAAATTAATAAATTTCTATTTATCTCTGTGTTCCTGAAATCCACTTTGATTAAATGCTGCCTCAGTTATCTTCTCAAAATGAATAACTTCAGATCACCTGATTTATCACTGGTAAAGAACAGCATGTCATATTCCACTTTCATTAACAACTGATATTTATTCACTCTTACTGTTAAAAAGCATTCTAAACAGTTATATTTTATTGAGAGCAGAGTCAAGAGCTCATGATGCCTGGTTTACTTTCTTCCACTCCTGAATTTTTCACAGCTTCAGCTTTTGTAGCACAAAGTCTACTCCTTTTTTATTTCAGTTTAATATAAGAAAATTTTCTAGTGATTCCCTGACCTATTGTGGTTTTTTATTTCTATAAAATCCTCATTAACAAGAGCAGAGCTAAAATAGAGTTTTCCACAGATTCAGCAATTGCTTTGTGCAGAAATGTGTCACCTATCCCACTCCAGAATATGCAGACACTGCTATTGATAGAAAAATTTGTTCTTCAATTTACATTTAGGAAATCAGTCTTTTTCATAAAGGACACAAATCCCAGCAGGATAAGTCAATTTTTGACTTGTCACCCCATCACACTATACTGCACTAAAAATACAAAAGGATTAATGCTATTAAAACATCACACCTCTGAAAAGAAAATTATCAGAAATAGACAAGGAAATGTCCTAGAAAACCTTCATAGGAACAGTAATTTTTCGGTCATGACCTGTTCTCACCACGAGTGAGCAAAATGCCATTGTTTCCTTCAGTAGCCCTGTTTGGCTGTGGAACAGGATGAAAGTCAGATCCCAGCTTTATAAATCCTGCTACCACGAGCACAGGTGTTTTGGTTTTCCCTTTCAGCCTTCAGAGTGTGTGGATATATTTTAGCACCTCTGACTACCCACGGATGGGAGAGACAGACTGAAGAAATACCCCGTTTATATTCAGGACACATGAATTATAAACTATGCCATGCAACCCATATATTAAAGTACTGGGCATCATTTCTCAGCACACTGAACTTATTTCCCTCTCCTTTCATGCATGATTTGCCTCCAATTCCCTGACTGGCACAGGGCAATTGTGGTGGCAGCACAGCAGACAGGCTGATCCAGCTGCAGGAGGCTGAAGGAAAGCCTGGAGAGAGCAGCTGAACTATGGCCATCACTAATATGGGCTTGTCACTCGTATGATTGCAGAGAATAAATCTGATAAATGCATATGACACTAAAGAATGACTGCTGTTTCCAAATAAAACTGCCTCTAAAATCAACCTTTTTCTTGAAGAGTTTGAGTTTTTAGAAATATGAACAAAAGAATGTACAAATAATGACAGGAGCAGGACAGGAGCATCATGGTGGGGTGGGAGTCTCATAAAACAGCTGAGTAATTAATATTTCATCAGTTATGGCATTCAGCTGTGTTATATGAAGTAGATTCTCAGCTATTTAGAGCAGTTTCCTTATCCTTGGGAATCCACCCTCTTTCTGCACAAGAAATACAATCGTTCCATGACTGAAGTTACTGCAGATGCTGCACAAGTCCTGTCAGAATGCTGTTAACACACTCCTTTTTCCTAGAGATTTTATTAATTAATTTTAAATAACAGACGAACTGCACAAGTATTTTTTCCACATGATACAGGCTTGGAGGACTGAGAAGACTAGAAATAATTTAATTAACTTGAATTATATTGATCATTGACCTTAGGCCATTTTTGCTTTTCCTTGCAAATATATTTCTTAGAAACTCACAAAACTACCTTTTTTTCCCAGGAATATCTACACAATCACATATCCAATTAAGAAGCCAATTCTGACATCTCCAAATGTTAGGATTTATGGTAAAATTAAAACAAAATTTCAAAAGCAAACAGCATGAATAATCAGGAATTTTCCTTTACAGAAATTTTTCTTCAAAATATTTTGATAGTTTTTGAAACTGCAAATTATTCAACATTTTTTTGCAGGAGATCTGTCTTTCCAGGAGAGTTTCATTGCTATGTAGGCACTTACTTTGTTGAACTGTCCTGAAACATTCCCTTTGGAGTCAATTCAGTGATGAGCTGAACTTCCCCAGTTGTGGCTCACTGGCTTATGGCAATACTGATATAAAAGCTTACAATTTCAAGTGCAAGTGTTGATGTCCCAAGACAGATGTCATGATTTGCAAAAAGTTGTAGAGACCGAAAATTTGTGTGATTTGTTAAAAATGTATTTTAAGACCTGAAAATCCACCCTTCTCCATCCTTATTGGTAGGCATTTTGCTAAAGAAATTCAAGTTTCTAAAAGCCTTTAGCAGAGCTGACCAGACTCTTTCCTTCTAGTTTTGCAAAAAAATAACTCCAGAAAAATTTATGGGGATATGATTGGACAGGAAAGATTTATGGAGAAAAGACTGGACAAGAATAAGGGCAGTGTTTTAGAATAAGCTCAGCCTGGATCTCAGCAGTGGCCTTTGAAGCATGATCAGACATCCTGAAGCTTTGCTGGATGTGCACAGCTGCTGGCTGAAGGAAGCCTGGGAATCCATCCATCACTGCTGTTATTTTTGAAAGCACTAAACACATCTTTTGAAAAGACAAGTCCTAAATAGTCCTAAAGCCCTAAATAGATTTAAGGACAGAGAATTATGATTAAAGCTAAGGTTTATCAATTCACTGTACATTGTTTTTAAATTAACAGAGTGACACACTTCAGAACTGTATTTGGATTTTTGTGGGTTTTTTTCCTTCCTCTTAGTTAATCACAAGACACAGGGAGAAATTCTGGCCACACACACAAGAAAGTGTCATGAGTTTTTCTAGTAAGGAGATTATGAGCAATTATTCAGCTGTCACTCTAAAAGCTCAGCAGAAGGACTGACAGCCCCACTTGCCTCATTCCCCCATGTCCTCTGTCCTTTGCACTGCTCTGTGCTGGAAAGGCCACAGGGAAAATGACGCCTGAATAGGGCAAGAAGTTTCAGCAGCCAGACAATGAGTCAAAGCAATCAAAAGAACCTGACATCAGAACATGAGCACAACGGCCTTCTGCTTCTGAACTGTAGTTTCCAATACTGGAAAGCATTCACAAAAGGGGTTTTCTCTAAAGCACAATAAATCTCTTCCTCTGTCCTTTCAAAACTTGAAGTTTTGATCAAAGTACAAAGTACATGGCCTGTAACATTAGATGAGAAAGAAAAATTCATCTTGTCCCAGGGGAATTATGGCAACTGACTCTATCTCTAAATCCCAAACACAGCTTTGCACACAGTTCTGCCTCTGGAGAGCTTAAGAGATGGAAGCATACGTGACAAACAAGAATCATTTGGTTCAATGTGCTACCAGAAGATCCTAAGATACTACAGTAATGAAGATTTAAGAGACATGAATAGAATTTTTTCCTGCACATTACTGACCTGCTATCAAGTAGCAATTAAGAAACTAGAAAATAGGTAACCAAAAAAAAAGGAAGTAAATAGGGCAGCAATGTTTAGTTTTAAGGCTCACTCCCTGATATTCCCACTAGGTAGTACCAGGAATTGGGCCTTATCTTGAGAATAAAATCAAATCTTGCAAAAAGGTAGGAAAACAGCTTCTGTCAGCCTCCAGCATATAAACTAATTCAGCAGCATTCCCAGGCTTTCTAATTGCTCTGCTTTCAGCAATACAATCCAACAGGCACCATTCAGCTGCTATACTGCAAAAGCACAAAAATAAAAGCAACAGAAAAGTACACTGACAGAAGGATTGCAATGTTTGTCTGCTGTAGGGCAGGTATGTGTTTTTTTATAGTAACACCATGGAATGTAGTTTACTCTGCCTCCTGAACTGTAATAAAAAAAAGGCATTTGTAGCTTCAGATACCCTTAAAAGTATTGGGTTTAAAACAAGTCACCTGCAATAACACTGCCAAAATATACCACAAAGCTTTCAAAAGTTTAACTTTTGGCATCAGAGAACTTCTTACATACGTCCTTTTGCACGGAGCACCAGGAACCCATTTATACACTGCAGCAGATCACCTTCAAGACTTGCAATCCTCTGAGCTGCTGATATTAAAATCAGCTTCTGCAGTGTAAACTCAATTCATGTCAAATGCCTGGGACTGAAAAAAGAGACATCTTGTATGATGAGTAGCAGTAAAGATTTACTCATATTTTAGGGATCAAATTTCTTACACAGTGCACTTCAAGTAAGGAAAATTATTTTCTGCATAAATGAGAGCATGACACTGGACCAGGAATGTGGGAATCAATCAGTGAGATGCAACTTTTTTATAAATCATCAGAAAGCCTTGGAAGTCTGCATCCCTGTGCTATTTCTTTGTGTATAACTATGCTTTTCTCCAGCAGATCTGCTTTTCACATTCCACCTGGTCTGAAATCCAACTACTAAATGAGGACTTTAAAATCAAAAAGGAAAACTAGTGGAGAGGATGAGCTCCTTGGAGAGAGGAGCAGTCCTGCAAAGCGTCTCATTCCAGGAATGTGAACTTGATTTTCCTAGAGGACGTGGTATGATGTAGTGAATTCCATGGATGTGGACAGCAGATGCCTGTAGAACCTGCTCTAGAAGCAGGTATGGTTAGTCAAAACTTACTGATCAAAATAGTTTTAACAAAAATCAGCCATTTTCCTAGAAAAAGCCTTCACCAAAACAGAAATTTTCCAATTTGTTTTCCCTCTTTTTTTCTGCCTTCCTTTTTCCTCTTCCTTCAGCTGCTTGGATTTGGATTTTTAAGGAAACAGGTGTATTATTCCTCATATTTACCTTTTTTCTTCTACTCTGTTTCGAATTAATCTTCAATTTTGTACAATTTTTGGAGCTCTAAAATGAAAAAACTAAAAATAAAAAACCCCAACCAAAATCTAGAATCCCAGCAGGTCTGTCTGTGTTCCTCCTTCATAAATCACTACTGCACTCACCTTGAAAATGGGTTGAAACAGAGAAGAGAAAAATGGAAAAGGGAAAAGTTCCTTACAAAAACTTGTATTCTAATATTCTTCTATCTTTATATTGATTTAAATATCAAAAATATTTCTTCTAAATTCCTGCCAATATTTGGGGTAACAAACAAGCACACAGAAAACAAACCAGGAAAACCTGCAAAGCAGAGCAACTCTGAGAACACATCAGCACATCTGGAACAGCATTCAAGTGTCACCACACCCATATCTAGAGGCCTTCTCAGCACTTACACAGCGTGAGAGTCCCAACATTCAACCACCAGAGCTGCAATGCAGTGGAAGGTGCATTTACAACAGGTATGTGTGGAGTGCTACGGAGCTTACAAACTCCAGGGTTTCATTTATCTGCTTACCATCTTAGGAGAAATCCTATGTCTGGAAAACAGAACTTGTGGTCCACAATATAGGGAGAAGGTTTAGAACCATCAGATCCAGTGCAAGGATCCTCAGTGGTTCTGTTCCTGATCCTCAGGACTGTTCCATATAAATGTTACAGACATTTTTGGTTCTAAACCTACATTTTGCTTTTTTAATGAAAGCTTCTCAAATGATACTTGGCCAACAATGTATCTATAAAATACTGAGTGAGTGACAGCTTTTATATTGGCTTCAGAGGCACAACAGAACTTGGAGAACACTGAGTTCTCCAACTGAGGAAATACATAGTAATTCACACATTCTCTTGAACCCTTTATCTGAAGACTCTCTTGAATCAATTCCATTTGAAAAACTGCAGGGTTTTTTGTCTTCCTTGATCTTTGATCCTTTTTTCCTCTCCCTTTTCTGTCCTAAAAAAAACCATAAAACCAAAACACACAAAAACCCCAAAACCAACCAAACCAACCAACCAACAAGCAAACACACACATTCCCCCCCCAAAAAAACCCAAACCAAAAAAAAAACCAAAAAACCCACAACAAACAGGATCTATCTCTCATATAATCTTTCCAATGCATTAGCAATAGCATTTTCCCTAAAATCTGTATCAGTTTGGAGGATGGAATTACATAAAAAATCCCATGAAGTCTGCAGATCTAACTTCTCTGAATTTATATCTTTGCCTTCTCACAAGGTGTTAAAACTCTTCTTGTAATGCAGATCAACTGTACTGTGTCATTATTAGTGGAAGCACAATCCATCTGTTGCCAATTCTTCACCAAACACCTCCTGACTAACCTTAAACTGCATCTCAAGCTGAAGGAATGTCAAATATCCGACCATTTAGCAGCAGTAACAATCCATCTGTTGTGCATTATTACTTCTATGAATCATAAACTTAATTTTAAATTAGGTGATTAAATAGTAGCATAATTCACTTAGCTGTTAAAGGGATAATGTTTTGTTTGTGGTTCCAGCTGTTTACCTGGAATTACATTAGCTGAAGCTTAGGGCATAACTGTGTGAAAGTCAGTTAATTACTAGAAACCAACACCAGGTTTTGTGTTTAAAAGTCGGATGAGCAACGGAGTTTGGGAGATAATAATCTTGAGGCAACAAACGTAGGTTAATGTTCTCATTCCATGTGATGCACACTTTTGAGTGATAAGGGAGAAAAGGATATTGATTGGGGTTTCCATTGTTTTTCTACTAGCAAAGCATCCTAGTCTTTTCCTTGTGGCCGAATATTGGGTACAGGTACCATAGGCCTGAGTGGTGGGATGGTACCACCACCTTACCAAAAACGATTTCATTTCCATTGCAGAGGCTTCTTACTTTTCTCACTTCACTGATTAAGCCACAGGCATATTTTCTATTGATAACTCAAACAGAGAAATAAACATGCTTTTCCAAATAAAAGCAGAAAACAATGCTTATGAAGCACTCGCAGAGATTCAGTCTTTTTCCAAATACTGAACCATTGTACGTTTGGCAGGGATATGCCATGAAATAGGATAAACTGCAAACACTCATTACCTTTGGGTTCCACTAGGCTGATATCCTTCACGTTTATTCTGCTGTGGCCCTGCATTTATAGGTGAAAGCATCTGCGTGGAGAATGTCCCTGTCCAACTGCTTCTGTCAGAGAACTTCTCACATCTGTCCTTTTGCATCAAGCTGCAGGATCCAGTTTAACTGCAGAACCTGCCAGCCAGGGTGGTGTGCATTTGCACCTGAAGCACTGCTGATGTTCCCAACTGGAGCCCTGCCAGGAACGCAGGACCCAAACATGCCCTCCTGGCTGAAGATCCCATGAAGTACAGAGCTCATGGCATGATTCAGGCTCTGAGTTCATGTCACCTGCAGTGCTACTGGATCGTGTGACAGCTCAGCCACAGCACATCAAAAGTTTTGGGGCTTGAGGGAATTTCTGATGGAAAGGGCCTGTAGGATGCAATAGGAACGTAACCAAATATAGGTCATATGTTTTAAATGTCAATCAGCTTAATAATATAACATGCCTTTTCAGTTCTGAAAAAAACCTTAGCAGGAGTTGTATGTGACTCCTTTGTACCAGGCTCTAAACCTACCAAAAATATCGATTTTTGCCCCAAGAAGCTACTACATAACTTTATGGAGTCACCCTGCAGAAGCAGGAAGGAGCACAGAGAAGTGAAAGGACCTATGCTAGGTGCCCAGGAGATTCCTGGGAGGGTCAAAATAAATAAAGGCTGAGCTCTCTTTACTTCTGCTGCAGTGAGAAGAGAATATGTAATTTTAGTTGTGATCTAGCCTAAAGTATTAAATAATGAACATAACTAACTTAAATATCTCAAACTATCAGCAAGTGGTATCAATGTTTGTGTCACTTAGCCCATCTAGTCCATGATACTTCTTCCTAACTTTAAATATAAGTAAAAATATTATGTGCAGTCAAAGCCAAGTTAGGTAAGAAGGCAACAGGAACATTCTCATTGATCTCAGCAGGCCTTGGGATACTTAAGCACCTTGTACCTGCACAAAAACAGGGCTTTAATTCAGCACTACTTTGTTCCAAAACATTACTTTAAAACATACTAAAAAGAAACTAAGAATGGGGACACATAACATTTGGTTGCAATGATTTAAGTGTAGACTGTAAATGGTATCTACTCACAGTGCAGAAAACCTGTGCTATCAGAAACACAAAAAGGTTGAAAGAAAGGGAAGAAGAAGGCGTAGAGAAATAACGTCCTCCCTCTGCTCAGCTGCAGAGAGTTGGAAGGGTGCCTGTTCCTTAGCATTTGCTATGATTTTGTGCCTGTTACACTTTCTGATGCTTAATAAATTTACCCTGACAAGGGAAGTATAATCTTTCCTGAGATAGCATGGTTATTATCTCCTCTAGATGATGGATCTGTTCCCTGCTTTATGGGAGTGGCGAGAACAGAGGCAGCTTAGCTAACCAGAGACTGAAGGTTCAGCCACTTTGGTGGAAGCATTGCAGGTTTTTATTACAGGGAATTCACGATGTTGCCTTTGAGCTTCTCTTTTTTACTCCCTGGTTTTGCAAATTCCATTTGCTACTAGAAAACAATAGTTCCCATTCCATTTGCTGTAGGCAATGTCAGAATGTCCCCATCCAAATGGCTCATCAGCCTCATTCAGATCACTGTCAGTCATGCCACGGGCACATCAGTAAGACAAGACATCCTGAAATGTTCTCATGGCTACATAACTGCCTTAATAATGACACGCAGCTCCTGTAGCAGAGTGCCTGCAGCAGCTGATCAATTCAGAGTCTACTTGCTGACCAATTCTCACTGTGCTGTAACAAAATGCTATTGGCAGGTGTAGATAAAGGGGGGAAAAAGGTTCTGCTTCAAATTTCTGCCCTTAGAATTGCTTGTCTTTTAATAACAATGTGAGAATGCAGAAGTGGCGAGTACATTTTTTATGAAATTTGTAACAAAACACTACTGATGTGCAGAGGAGCAGGCTCTGCAGAACGAGCTATTCAGCCCAAGGAAATTACTGCACAGTGCATGTTTGGGAACTACGGATTACAACTGACCTGCCATCTGGCACTAACGGAAACAGTGTCACACTTCCAGCACAGAGCAGGCACCAGGGAGCCTCTGATTACCCCGCCAGACAATACTTTGCTTGAATGAAATATATTGTACAGTCTCATTAATTGCATATTTTACCTCCACATGACTATAATAGTTTGCCATCAAAATAAGGTTTATTTACCAGCACAACAGAAAAAGAGACGGGAAACGCAAAACGGAGGGACTCATTAATTCTTGACATTTTTCCAACACAAAAAGGTAGGACATTGCCATTCTTAAGCTCAGTCCAATAGATAATCATTTAGAGAGAAATTTATGCACACCCTGAACTTCCAAACTGAAAATTGTACATTACATGGACAGCAGGAAGACTCAGCCCTACTGCCAGGAAAATCTGTTTTCAAGGACATGGCCTTAGGAATACAATACAGAGAAACACAACAGAAACTTATCAAAAGAGCAAAATTTCTCAACAGAAATGACGCTATTATCTCATAAAATCAAAAAAAAGCCCCATTTCTACAGAACTGAGTCAAGGCTGGGTATACTTCTTAGAGTTGTGTCAAGTTAGCTCTTCTATGGCCACGTCTGAGCACTGCTGCATTATATTGTTCAAAAAAAGGATGAACTGTATCCAGCTCTGAGTTCTTTGTTCAGGCAAATCTCCCTGTATGTTTCCTGACTGATATGGTGTCATAAACAATTATGCCTAATGGTCAAAAAATTGTCCTAAGCCACAAAGAAAGCACCCACGCCAAAAATATTTCGGGTAGGTTGTTAGAAAAAATGATAAATAAGTATTTGAAGAATAATGTAAACTGCCAGTTGAAAGTCACAGCAGGGAACCTTCTGTCCTGCATGGGATTCTTCTAAAAATCAAGAGCAATAAAGAGGAGACAGAAGATCAAATTCATCTTTAGTTCATGTGCCTTAACTAAACTGCAGAAAGAATAGTAGCAAGTTTTGCTCCCATTTCAAACAGATCTGTCCAACTCCTTAGGTCCCATGTATAAAATGCAGATGATTAGAACCAAGCACGGCAGGAGTGTTTCTTATCTGGAATGTCAGTTCAAAGGCAAGCACTGACACCCTCAGCACCCCACACTGGTCCAGCCACTGCCACTGAAGGAGTGCAGGACTTTTAGTACCTGCTGCTGGCAGAAGTACAGCAATTTTTAGTAAAGAATCCTGAAAAAAATCAATAAAACTATGCCACAGAATGTGCCTCTCAGTCTTTCCACGATCTGCCAAGTATGTAATTCAGACACATATCTTATTTTTTCCCCCAACTTAAAACTTTTGGTTCTAAATAGCTTTCTATTTCACTGTAGATTAAGACAGAATAGTCACTTCTACTTTGTAAGTGAAAATCTTTCTCCTTTTTATAAATTCTAAGTGTATTCTTGAGACAATGAAGTAAAGATCAAGGAAGAACTCCTACAAGTAACTTTCCTACTTACCATTTCTGCTATAAAGTAAGGAAAACATAGGCATAACCCTTTTTCATGGTTCTATCCAACATAACTGTGCCTAAAGCTAACAAAGAGAAAACACAGCTGGGAGGATTATGCTCTTTAAGGGAAACAAACCTGTAGCCTGAAGTTCTCACCACCATCCTAAGTCTGCTTTTCCTCTGCAAACAGTAATTTAGAGATGAACTGGCACAAAGCTAAGTCACTCTAATACCCTCTTCAAAGCTCTCATGGAAACAGAAGTAATTTTTACTTAAAATCTCTTTAATTAACCTTTCTAATGTAATACAGATTTTCAAGATAATAAAACTTTGTACAAGCATGACAGGTCAGTATGTACAAAATTAGTAAAAAACACAAGAAATAAACCTGCTCGTTACCATTAAAAAGTAGATATTATTGGAGAAGAACTTATGTCTCCCAGCAATAATACACATATATAGAAATATTAATGGTTATAAACAAGATATCATCTGCAGCCCATTTTCATGGAAAAGGCTGCAATAAAAAAGCAGGCTGCTTGCTGCTACTGTACTGTGTGTATACTGAAACACCTGGAAAATGTACAGTACCACGGGATCACACAACTGTTCAGGGTGAAAAGCCCTCCAAGATCATCGAGTCCAACAGTAAACCCAGCACTGCCAAGCCCACCACAGCCCCTCAGTGCCACATCTCCTCATTTCTGAACACTTCCAGGGAAGGTGACTCTACCCCCCACCTGGGCAGCCTGTTCCAATGTGTGAAAACACTTTCAGCGAAGAAATTTCCCCTCATATCCAACCCAAACCTGCCCTGGTGCAACGTGAGGCCATTTCCTCTGGTCGTGTCCCTTGTTAACTACAAGTAAATGGAAAACCTGAATAAGAGAAGCGATAAACCAGATTTCACAAAAGGATGTACAACTTCTTTACACAACTGACACCTGGGAGAGCCTCTTTGAAAGGTCATATTTAAAGAAAAAATTAAAACGAGGCCCAAGCCACTGGATAGATGAGCACTGGTTTTTTCTGTGTCTATGGCTGAGCAAAGGTGGCTACCACAGCAATATGAGCTGGTCTGGTGCTGTTTACACCAAATACTTGTGAGCTGTTGCTGTCCTGAGCCTTCTGCCCCTCTGCCCGTGAGTGCAGCCACTGCTACTGGTTATACACGTGAGCTTTGCCCATTCAGACTCAAAGCCTCAGCTGACTCTGCCTTGCTCCAAAAATAACACACCAGTTACTGCCTGTTTGTCAGCCCTCAGAATTTTTTTTTTCTGAGGAGACAGAACTACTTCATTTTGGGCATGAAATAGTAAGGAGCTTTCAGCATTCTTCAAAGTTATCTACATGATATTCTAATAAGCAAAGATATTTATTCTAATTTCCTGAATCAATGATAATAATAAAAGCTATTACTTCTGAAACGAGTTATGGTTCTTTCATAAGAGATGTTGCTACCAAATAATTTATTTGTCAAACAATCCAATACAATGTAAAAGAGAATAAATTTAGTTCTCAGAATAAATACAGATTATTTCATATCCCTGTGTTAAGCTTGTTAATTTTGACTTTCCCTTTATACTGCATATTCTGCTTAAGACCATTCTCTTTTCTGGCAAATAGTATCCTCTCTCCTATTTATCTCTGGTCCTTGAGCTCTACTTTATGTCTTCTGATCATAATCTCATTCAATAAATCTTTTATGCACTGGAACTGAAATTTTAAGTTTGTGAGAAGTAGGCATTCCCTACTAGAAACAGTCATCCTGGAGGAAAACCTTGCCAACTGATGCTTCTGAACACATCTAATTTTAACTATTTTCAAATGTTAGTGGGTTTAATTACAACTAGATTATTCACTTTGATCAACAAATATCACCTCCAGTGCTGAATTACCTAAATGAAACAGCAACAATTCCACTCAGCATCTCCCAGTCACTGCTGTAGCACCTGATACTCCACTCACACAGTTTGGCCATGGCAACCCATTGTACCCTGGGACCATTTGGCACTTTCCTTCCTCACAGCCCTTCCTGTTCTCCATAATACAGGTTGGCTTTTGGCACAGAGAACCTCCTTGTGGTCGGCAAAGAATTCAATTTTGTGGACATCTTTCCATAACTGCCCCTGAAGGCCTTCAATGAAGATCCAATTTTATATTACTTCCTTACTGAAATTAGCTCGAGTTTCATTTCCAGGTTGGGAAAAAATCCTTTGCATTTCTACAGCGAATTGCCATGTACAAGAGCAAACAATGTGTTTATTCCTCCTAATTTCTACCACAGCTTTATGTTTTCACAAGTTCAATGCATCAGCAATGGTTTCATCGTCTGATCTCCACAGCTCTCTCCTTCCCCTTGAGTGCTTAACTCAAGCAGCAGGGTAGAAAACATCTACATTTGATGGCTGTTTCTGTCATGGTCCTGCAGCCCTGGACTCCCCCTCTGGGGTCTCATCCCAGCTTGCAGCACATCCCAACCCTCGCTGCCACTCCTGCCTCACAGCGACACAGGGCTCTGCAATGGCCCCAAAGCCAAGCAGCTGGATCAGGATTTGCTGGGCTCTGTCACCTTTGCTAATGGACATCCTCCTTCCTACTCCCACCACTCTATTTTCTATCACTGACAGCTTTCACCTTACACGTAGGTGTATTTAAAAATGGAGAAGTTTTAGTTCACAAATATCTAAATTAAATAAACATAACAAGTTGGCTAGGGCACATTCATTCTGAAAGAAAAACAGACCAAGGCAGAAGGAAATACGTGAGAAAATCAGGAATAACCCATCTTGGATTTGGTTAAAGAGCTCACAGTGCCTACAGCTGGATGTTATTTGAATAGCTTTTACTCCAGTCCTCAGCAATTATAACCACTTAGGAGTCTGATTATAATTTTCTTCTAGGGGTTCATTTTATTACTAGACCCAATTTAATTCATATCCTCCATCAGCATCAGGAGACTAGAAATCAGCCATCATTATCATCTCGCTTCCATTTTAGAGAAAAGAAAAAAGGCACCAATGAGATTCGTTTTGAATTGTCAAATCATGGCTTTCGTTAGAGCCCACTTGGGCTCATCAGTGAGCTCTGGGGTTGGTTTAACCCTTATTTCCCTGTGTGCCACTCACACCTGCCAGGGGAACTATCAAGCAAATGTTTACAGAATCGATTTTCTAAAGAGGAAAAGAATATCTATACCTGAATAAGGAAAGCTAAGAATAAGGATAGCTGGTTTTGTTCTGCTGTATTTAGAGTTTAATACTCTTAAACATAAACCCATGGGTGTGTATGATACCACACACCTATTCCAGGATGGCAGTGTTAACATTCTGGTGGAAAAAAACCAGCTATAGTCAAACAAATTTTTTTCCCTTGAGAATTAACAGAAAAGATGTACTTTAAAAATAACTTTTAAAATGTATCCATTATTATTATGCAAGCTTTGTTCTCGTGTCACACTTCAAGTTCTTTATTTGCAGACTTTCACTTGGATAATTTTCTTTTTTCATTTGTTTGTTTCTTCTGCTACTCTTGATTAATTAGAAAAGAATCTGATAAAGACATCACAGTGTGTTTCACTGCTTTTTCAAAGGCCTGTAAACAAAAAGACTGAAGCACTTTTTAAAAACATAAATGAGTAAATCATACACAATCATCTGGGTTTCAGAATGAGAGAAACTTGTTTAATGATCACTTGGGTTGCAAAAAAACCACACTGGCATCTCAAGCAGCACTTGGTAAAAGATGGAGGAATGAGATCTTTAGTGCTCAATTAATTATCAGTAAAAATGTAATATCATCAGGATCCTACAGATGTTCAGTATCTTGTGGGACAGAAGCAGCGACATGAAACAGTCAGGAAAAGATACCTAACCCGCAGAATAAACAAACACAAGTGGCTTTTGGAGTGCACAGACCAAATGGAAAGCAAAAGCTTATTTAAGGTTAAACCATAGGTGTCATCCAAAGTTTACAGGCCTGTAAAAACACAGCCTCTCCCTGTTCTGGCTCATTTTCCTGGATTCTGCCTTCATACAAAAAGCCCTCAAAGGATTCCGTGTTTTCTCCTGATTCCCTTTGCTTTTTCCCAGTCACTCTATTTCCAGAACATGAACTGAGCTGCTTGACACTTCCCTCTTCAGCACAGTCTTACAGATATATTTCTGCGTGTATTCCTACTGACTTAAGTGACTTTGGGATTTTTACTGTGTGACTGCTATGGTGGAGTCAGTGGCACATCCAGGCCACCTCTGACAGCTCCATGGAAGCACCCTAGGGACAGCAATCTTCCGAGTCCTCAGGACTGAGGGGCATCCCAACACACCTGCACCTCTGCACACTGCCAGGTCCCGCTGGAATGAAGAGCCAGGGGCACTGGGACAGGCACTAGGGGACAGAGCTCTGCTGCATCCCACTGCTACTTAAATGTCTGTTTGCCTCCCAGGCCCCTGAGTGCTCTGTAACCTTTGGCATTTTGACATTGAAATTTTACTCATAGAGGAAAATATCAGAAATTATGACATGCCTTTTCCTTAAAAGAAAAAAAAGTCAAGAGGATGCCTGACGTGAGATCAACTGAACCGGATGCTCAAACAACTGAATTTTCAATGAGAATTTTATATGCTCCAAGTGCTTCAGCTCTCGTCCCTCCCACTCCACCATCCCAGCAGCTCCCAGGTGTGTGCTGTGGGCAGAGCCCGAGCACCCTGGGGTCGGGTGACATCTCCAGGCAGAAATCCTGGGAAGGCGTTCAGTTTGTGGTACAGCTTTTGAACCCAGCCTGTGGAGCGAGCCAAATACTCTTAATGCCTGTACTGCACTTAAATGGAGCAATTTGTGCCACCTTTGATTTCAAACCAGTTCAACCTTTGCTATAGAGATTCAGATTTAGAATTCGTTTTGCCCCATAAATGGCTCAGGTCAGTGTAGTAGTCAATGCCAATTTGAAGTTGTCAAACATGGAAATTTCAAAATAAGACAAGAAAATCCTGCTCCCAAAAGCCAGAGCTTTAACATGGACGAGTAAAGAGGCCTGTGAGCAAACATGATCTCTGCCATTGCTATTTTTTCATTTTGTTTTTCTGCTATTAGAAAAGTGCCATTTACAAAGACAACTTTTCAATATTCTGTTTGTATCTTTAGATTTTTTCTTAGAACTGAAAGGCATCACCAACAGCATGAAAAGCAGCCCTGGCTGGTTCTAGTAACACAGGCTTTAATGTGCCTGCTAGAACCAATGTGCTCAGTGGGAACTGAACTGGGCAGGGCAGCAGCGGGCCAGGCAAGAAGCACCTTCAGATCTCTAATGACCACACACATCTGGAAATTGGAAACTCTGTCAAGATTTACCCCTGAGTTTAAGCCATTCAAAGCAAAGAAAAATTGCCTTGAAATTGCCCATTTCAATCTATGATTATAAAATAGCATTTTTAAGGCTACATCTACATAACACTGTAACTGATTTAATTGATTTCATGGAGATTTCATCCATATTCCAGAGGATGCTGGAGAGGATTAGACAAGAAAAAAGAAACATGAACAACCGTTTCCCCTTTACATTATCTGCTCTCTACCAGTCTGTTTTTAAATTAGTCATCTCTGTTCATATTTTCAGGAATAAATAAAAAAGAACCAATGGCACTTCCCAGCTGGCAAGGATGAAGTTTCCTCTTTTGCATCTTAAGAGAGCAGAAGTTCAACAGAGGAGTCTGAGTCCAAGGAGCTGACCAGACCTGAGTGCCATTGCATTCCAGCTGGAGAGTGCCTGGGGACTACCCCAACTCAATCCTCTACAGTGCACTACCAAGCACTCAAATTTTATGTTAAGTAAGTTTGACTTCACTCTATCCAATTAATATCTATTCTATCCCATTAATAGCAACTTTAATAAACATAATGGCTGCAGAGCACTTCCAAAGACTTCTCAGGTCTGGAGTTACAAATAATTCCCATTTGTTTAAAATTGGCAGCACTTACAAGTCTTTCTGCACACAATGTAAATGATGAGTTTGACAGACAAGGATAGATTGATACTGGAAAACCAAGTTTCTGGTCAAAACAGGCATGGGGGAATTTCTTCTATGTGCCCTAGAAATATGTCATACTGGTCATGGCATTGGAAATCTTTTCATATGAAGCCTGGAGTTTTGGGTTTGGTTGTTATAAAATGCAGTTCAATACAAAAATCAGAACATTTTTTTATGGAAGTGCAGCAGGCATGTACTTTGCTATGATTTTGCAATATTTTCTAAACTAATTGTTGACAATTTTAAAGTACGTAGAATTTGATAAAAATTGTCTCTAAGGAAAACTATTTTACTTTTAAAATCATGATCTGCTTATTCTAACAGACCGAGAACTCAGCTTTGTGTGGAATTTTGGGGTTTGAATTTCATGTTTTAGAAATAGAGCTCACTCTCTTAAGTGCTCAAGACCTTGAAAGGTCAAGTCTTGCTGTGCTGGTAGAAACAGTCCCCAGCCACAGGCACTGCCATCCCTGCAGCTGCAGAGCTCCTGCCGTGCACACCCCCAAAATGGGGCTGCACAGCAGCTTAAACCTTTCTCTCAGACAGAGCTGTGCAGTTTGCAGTTTGCAGCAGCTGCATTTGGTAGCCCCTCTGGAGCAGCTGAAAGCAGGAAAGGCAACCTGACAACAGCCTTGCTTTATTGCTCCGTGAGTTGCTTTAAAATGCTGTGCTGTGAATCCACACCCAATTTACTTCCCATCAGCTCTCCATGCAAATCCGTGTGTGTCCATCCAGACACTTGGTGCAAAACAGCCACAGTGATGGAAATTTATAGCATAACCTACAGTGCATTAACTTCATGGTGTCACAACACTCCCAGAATTAACAACTGGTGTGCTCACTTACGGAAGCAATGCCAAGCTGGTGAAGTGTTTGCCAACTTCCTGCTCTGTGTTCCATATCTAAGTGGGTCTCAGAGACAATTTGTGCACAGCATAAAACAGAGGTTGTAATAACAGATCAGTGCCCTTCCTTAAAGTTGTGATCTAACCCAGAACTTTAGGCAAGCTGTACAGACTAATCCCAGAACAGATTTTTTCCCTCTTTAAGATGTTTAAACATCTTGTGTTTCCTAATATGAATAGAGTTTTACATTAGTATCTCATTACATTTTTATGGACAATAATAGCATCAAGAAAATACCTGTGTAAATGTGATTTAGAACGCACAAATATTTGTGCAATTCCCATGTTCAAATTTTTTTGAGGTCTGAAATTGCTTCAGAAAGAGTCAGACTAAAATAGAACAAGTTTTATTCCTCTATCTGTTGTTCTAAAGTAATAGACTGAATATCCAGTTGAAAATATTTGTACTTCTACCATGCATATTATTTCAGGAACAGATGCTGATAAATGTATAAGTCATTTTCCAGAGGAAAGCAAAAGAACTGCTCATTTCCGTTATAAGCAGTTGATCAAAACCCTACAGCAATACCAGCAACAGGAAGAATCTGTATCCCCACAGACACATTTTTCTTTGTACAGTGTCTGCTGAAGACCTTTATAGATTGTCTTTGCACAGAAAATTCAAAGAGAACTCAGATGTTTTTTACTAAATAAAAAAGAAATCTCAAGTAATCCTGTAATAAGAATGTGTGTTGGACTGACTCACTGGTGACATTAGGATGAAAAAATAACCAGTTTCTACACAAACATTCTTGAACTCACAGCACAGTAAGAACAGACTAAGGAAGCATTAAAAAAACAACATTACCAGTGGAGGGGAGAAAAAAAAGATGATGACTTAAATAGAAAATCAAGGGGAAAAAAATGAACAAGTTACCTTTCTTTGACAGAAGTTAAAAACACATCAATACTTCTAAACTCAATCCATACAAACATCAGGGGAGAGAAAGGTGTCCAGTTGCACAACAAAAGGAGAGGTCATTTACCGAGGTAAAAAGAAAATACCCTGCAAAATACTGATTTGAGAAGACAGAATCATTGTTGGTTGTTTGCCATCAAAGATGTAAAGAAACACTTCACAATCAATAGACTGTTCTCAAGTATGAGCAAACTGAAACAGGATTGGGTCCACGCGTCACCTAAGGAAAAACTAAAAGCATGAGGCTGTATTTCTAGTTTTCTTTTTGCTAATTTTGCACATAGAACATCACATTGCACAAACTGCAAGTTTTTCCCATTTCATCTGTTAATTTTCAGTGATTACATTAAATTTCTTGATTACTTCCCCTTCCCCCCCAGCTTTTCTTATTTCCACCGTACAGCAATCAGAAAAGCAGATCTCTACTGATAACTTCTGTCACAGCTCTGTTCCAGCCACTTCCCATTTTCTTCCCCCTTCTGAAAACCACTGCCAGGGACCTTTTCCCCTCAGGCCAGCTGGACACTGAACCCTGGAACATGGAGATGCCTTGGGTTCTGTTACAGTCACCTCTGTGAATAGCCCAGTGTGTCTTTTCCTACCCTGGAGTGGCACCAGTCTCTGCTTCAAAGTCCCTAGCACAGTGGGGAATACCCAGCTGGGTTATCCCAGCCCCACAGACAGCTCCGGGGAGGGACAGGAGATGGAGAGGTGATGCTACAGATCCTCACGGTACTGAAGCACCCATGGCCTGTTTGAACTGTGACAAACATCTCTTGACATTCCCCCTCCTCCAAAATGGACTCTAAAGCCACCAAATTCTCAACTCAACTCGTGTAAAAGACACGCCAACAAACAGCATTTTGTGTCACACCCCAGGGTGTTCTGCTCTCTTCTCACAGGGTGTAACCCCTCTGTGCACATGAAATGCACCCCAGGAAGCTGCATGGATGAACACACAACACACCCAAATGTCCTACAGACCCCCTGAGCCCCAACACCCGCTGAAAGGCACGGCCAAGGCGAGCTGCTGAGGGACCTGCCAGTGATCAAGGCTCTTGCTTTGTGTCTGACTAGCTCCATTCACTCCCTTTGTGCACAGGAAGCACCAACCTTTCATTAGCCTTTCCACATTCCCATCCGTCAGTAAATTCTAATTCCTAAAGAGAGGGTGTTATTAGAGCTTGGTGTTTGCTGTGATTGCTCCCCTCACAACGGAAGATGTAATCAGAGGTAGAATTTATGACCTGTAATTCAAGGAATGGATGTGTTCCTAGAGCAATTTCTTTAGTAATTACTTGTGTAAAGTATGTTTTTCTGTAATTGAAATTCTACAGTATACAGTTATTTATTAAAATACATTATTTATAATGGCATTTTCCATCTTAATTTCATTACTTTCTTTCAATACAATGCTTTCATAGTCACATTTTTAATTCTTTTTATTGGTCTGGAGATACTGAAAGTTTTAGGGCAACTTATAAGCATTCAAACAGAAGAGCATGCTGTAAACAGAGAATAAAGCCAGAGGAGAGGACATAGCAGGGCTTGCTAATAGAGACGTAACTTTTTGCCACTCCAGAGGTAAAAAGTTGTCTATATGTAAAACAACAAAATATTCTCTAATATTTCCCTACTTTATGAAGTCATTCAGCTGTAAAGAGCACTTGAACATCCCTAAACAGCATTCTTGCCCTCTGACAGGTATTCCCAAGGGAACAGGAAAAGAAGGACAATGTCTTTGGAAAAAAAAATTGAAGTCTGAAAGATCCAGAAAGCAGTGAAGACATCATCTCTGTTATTCACACAAGCACTTTTCCTGAGCAAGCAATTTTGCTAGGTATTAAAAAATCTTATAATAAAATTACTTCAAATAGGTCTGTAGAGGATAATATCCCACAGGAAGCCTACAGATTAGACTGCTAATCAATCTCTTACTAGAAAAACTAAATTTTACAAATTAAGTGTCTTAAGGTGTTATCCTCAAAACCCAGGTAGAAACTGATGCAAGTTCTCAAGGAGCAGCACATGATCAAAGAGCCACCTGTGGCAGTGCCTGTCTGGGTGCAGCCTCCAGGTGCCCTCTGCCAGGATCCTTCCAGAAACCAGGAAAGCACAGCTCCAGCAAGCAGTGGGGGCTACTGGGAGGGAAAAGTCAGGGGGAGAGGCAAAAGGGGGAAGATAAAAATAGATGAGTCTCCTAATGCTGTGTTTTCCACGGGACAGAAGGGGAAGCCACCATGTTTCAAGGGGGGCTTCCAAGAAAGCTGGAAGGGGACTTTTGACAAGAGCATATAGTGATAGGACAAAGATAATGGTTTTAAGTTGAGAGAAAACAGGTTTAGATTGGATGATAGGAAGAAATTCTCAACTGTGAGGGTGGTGAGGCCCTGGCACAGGTTGCTCAGAAAAGCTGTGGATGCCCCATCCCTGGAAATACCCAAGAGCGGGATGGATGGAGCTTTGAGCACCCTGACCTAGTGGAAGGTGTCCCTGCCCAAGGCAGGGGGGTGGAACTGGATGGTCTTTAAGGTCTGTTCCAATCCAGGCCATTCTGTAATTCCCTGGGGAGGACAGAAAGCAAACACAGAGATGCCCCACTGTGGAAGCACTGTTCAGCAATGCTAAACCCTTGGTGTGTTGCTGACACTGTCTGCATCACAAATGCAAAGCAATGGCTCCACACCAGCTAATGTGGAGGGAAGCAATTCTACCCCTGGCAGCCCCAGTACAGTGGGACCCCTCAGTCCCTCAGCCTGGAGCCTCACAGCTCTCCTGCAGGCTCTCTGCCCTCATCCATCACATCCCAAGAAAGGCTGTCAGAGACCCATGCCTAAGGAGAGAGAGTTTGATTTTAGTGAGAGTAGACAACTGAGTTTAGGAATGAATAATGTTTTGCTTGTAATAAGAAAAGAGCATCTCGAAGGTTATGTTTTCTGCTGTTTCTGCCATTGTAGGTCAGCTGAAAAGATTGCTCAGAGCTGCTGAAACCAGAGAGCGTTGCTAGGATTTTGTGCAAAGTCCCTGTGACTTATGGCTGGAGCTGTGAGACATTAAGTATTTAACAGACTCCGTTTATCTTTCCTGCAAAATAGTTAGAAGACATTTTTTAAGTGCCACTTATGAAAATAGAAGCATATATTTGATAGTGTCTTTTTGTTTTCAGTTTTATTTTTCTTTGTATCAAATCCTGACAACTATGAGAAAGACTTGGCTGAAACATATTATCTGTTATCCAGAAAGAAAACCTTTCTCCACTTCCAATTGTAAATGACTTCCATAATTGCAACTGAGTCTCTCATTTTTTCTCGAACATGACCTGCTCTGTAAAAATCAATATCTCATTATCCCAGCCATAAGGTGAAGCAATTCCAGATCAGACTGCACAGCCAGTGTAGTCCCTGTTTGTCTGCAATCATTTGAACACAGTGAACCTTGATTCAGTGGGAATTTTGCCAATTGACTTAATGTAGAGTTATTTAAAAACACTGTATGTTTCATTCAGGGGGGACATAACCCAAACTATCCATAATGAAAATATCCTATTCTGTTGGCTGGTGCCACATTTGTGGGGACTCTTTGCTTCTTTACAATAACTACTGGGATAAGTTATTGCATAAATGATTTCAAAGCAAACATTGCTCTAAGCTACAGCTTCATCATCTGAAATAAAACTTTACTTGGAAGGTATTTTAGAAAATGAGCCAATGGCAGATGTACCACTTATTTTGCTTCCTTCCAAAACACTTCAAACTCAACACCATCTCCTAAGAGGTAACCAGATTTGGCAATGGAAGCCAGCACTTCCTACCAGTTTAGTTAATTTTTTACCTCGTGAACACAGACCAGAGATAAATCAATATAGGCAAGGGAACTGAAGGCACTCCTGTCTTCTGTTAGCACAGACTTGGGTACCCTTCCCTTCATCTCTCCAGCAACCACACAGTTGCACTTAGTGCCATGATTAATTCTGCTTAGAAATGGACCTGAATTCCAGATAGTTTGCCACTAACTTTAAGTTAATTAATTTCAATTTATTGAACCCTTTTTTATTTTAGACTCTTGGCACAGGCTTCTCCCACACATTTGCACACCTTCAAGCAAGTTGGTCATCTTGATTCCTTTTGACGTCCATGCACAGGAGCCTGGTACTCACCTCAGCTGTTTTAGATGTCAGCTTTCGGATGAGGTAAAAGGAGGCCTGTCCATGATTTATGAAGGGAATCAAGATGCCTAGATTAAATGTAGATACCTATGCTTAAAGACAGAAGAGTCTCACCCAAACCTCACTTTTCCTCAAAGGACTGAAGCCCATAGCAAAAGGCTCATCCTGCGAGGCCACTGGAGCCTGGACTTGCTCAGCGTCCATTCATCCTGAAAGGTTGAGACTCTTGGCTGGGCACCTGGTGGCTGCTGCAACCTTTACAGACAAACTCACACATTCAGCTGCTAAAACTCCAAGCTCAAATAGCAAATCATTTCATTTTACTAAATATTTACTCTGGGCTTTTGCCACATATATTTGTTTCTAAATAATTTTTGTTTTAGTGTACCATCAGTTTACAGCAGGCACCCAAAGTGATGGCAAAAGGTTCTGTGCTGAGATCATGAGTAAATATCAATAAAAATTAATTTCCTTCAGCAGAGGACATTATCCAAGCACTGCAATCACCTGATCACAGTTAGACTTGATCCACTTAGGTTTATCTATTTACCCCCCTTGTCTGTACAGCCTCCATGGATATTTTTAGAACAGCAAAAATGAGAAGAAACATAAGCTCTGGGATGACAGGATTACTCCTATTTGCTCAGGGAATACACATTTTCTCTTTACAATGGGATTTCCAAGAGCCTTTTAGTAGACATTGGCTCTTCATTCAGCATAAAATACAGGACAAAACGCACAATTTAGTGTAGGATGTACAAACAATGCAGCAGAGCACATTTTCCTAGTGAACGAGACACTCAGGAGAGGGCTTGAGGAAGCCTAACTCCTATCCTTCTGAAAATTTTTTTTCCAAAGAATCACCTGCATTTTCTGCCTTTTGGTAATTTTTCTACTGAGACAATGTGCTCAAAAGCCAACAACATGAACCAAAGTTTGACTATTGAGTGCATATTGAAAGAAGGAAAAAGAAGGAAAAAAAACCCCAAAAACCAAACAAAAAAAAAATTGCTGCCATAGTGAAGCACTGCAAATATAGGGCCCCACAGAGCACTAAGGGCAAGAGCTGACTACAACAGACAGAATGGGCAGCAAAGAAAACCCACACTGAAAAACTGCATAAAGAAAACAGAAATGAGAATATTGTCTTCATTTAGGAAGGAAGCAAAAGCAGGAAATAAAAGAAGGATTAGTGAATAATATTGGGACTTCCCTTATTGAGAATATGATAAAATATTTCAAATAACCATCAAATTCAATGGGGGAATTTGACCTATTATGACCATTTTCAGCAAGAAGGCAAAGTCATCACTGAGTGGGGAGAGAACAACTGCGTACATCATATTCAGCCATTTCACCACTAAAACCTCTGTTCACCTTGACTGTATCCATGACAGGTGTGCTACTGATACTTGAAGACTTCTGTAAAATTAACTTGAACTTGATAGTTCACCAATATTGATCTTTACCTGTGTGTCAGCAAAATTATCGTCTATTGGATACTTCCTTGTAGCTTTAAAGTGATTGCCAGAGGGCAGGCATAAAGCAAGCACTCTCAGGGCACCCAGAAGAGCTCTCATATTTATGGACTGTCAAGGTAACACCTTTCTAGAACTCAAAAATATTTCACAAGACACTCTTAAGCAACTCTTTCTGGAAAGGGAAGGTGAAAAACTATAACTACATTTTACTATGCCTCTCCTGTCACTCACTTGTTCGTTTAGAGCTCTTCCAAAGCCCACCCCTCAAAGCCACATTACTCTCCAGACAGGATACTGAAGTGGAAAATTGGTATTTTCAGCATGCTCACTCCATCTCGGGAAGTAACGATGTGCAATTAAGACAGGAAATTGAGTTATCACAAGATATGTACTCTAAATTGCTTGAGAAGGTTAAAAGGGTAGCTAAAGAGAAAATATCATAAAAATATTTCCTACTTCAACAAAATCCATAATACAAAGTTTCTGCATGTTGAAAGACATCATTCAAGGGCATTAAAGCACTAATGTGATTAATTGATGTCATTAAGCAAGTTCTAATAGTTCACAGAGCAGTAACAATATCTGTACATATTGCCATGCTTAGCAGACAGGGTAAACCAACCTCACAGAAACCAGACCTGGGGTTATTGACAGGTGATTACTTAATCCTCAAGTTTATAACAGAAAATGTAATTAGTATCCATCATTTATTGGACATTCATGAAAATATCTGACCATATCTGGAATGGTTTTTTAACTCTGGAGTTTACTTCAAAACCTTGTTTTTCTAGCGTCAAACCTCAAATTTCCCAAAAACTCAGAAAGCATAAAGGAAATTTAATCAAAAGCACAGCAGCTTTAGCCCTTCTAAAAACCTTTCTAATTTTCTTTATGTCAGGTTTTTCTGCTGCTAAATTACTTCCCCATGGATGGAACAGGAAGACAGCTTAAACCAAGCAGATGCTTGGGTTGAGAGTTAATCTACAAACAAAAATCAGTATCATGATGGACGACATGGTTGCTGCTTGCCTCCAAGTGTAGAAGAATCTAATTTGGAGACTTGGTTTGATTCCTTTAGTCAATTTGTTTTTCAGAACCAGCTAAGGAAGAAAAGAGCAACTGGAATAGAAAGGATGAGTAAATTCACTGGTTGACCACAAAGAAGAGAAATGAAAATAAATCCAAAGAAAGAGAGGCAGATTTCTTTAAAAAAGGTAGAAAGGTAAATATCCTGTAATTTACTCTTTTGGGCTTAGACTGATAACTCTTCAAAATTCAGTTCTGGGCCAGCTTCCTCTCACTTTTTTAAGAATATCGGACCTGTCCTACCCTGACTTGAAGGCAAAACTATATCTGTGGCTTATACCACTTGTACCAGCAAAATGGGAATTTAGCAAGGAATGTAACTCTTGCCTCTATATTTAGGAACAGATTAGAATGACAATTAACACAGTCTCCAGTTATCATCTATAACATGTCATATTGAAAATGAAATCCAGATTTTTCCCAAAGATCACAGAATATTAATTATTATCTGGCACTACTTATTTTGCTAAAGAAAAAAAATAAACCCAAGAAGGACTTATTTGTACCAAGAATCACAGCAAAAAAGCCACTACTGTTGTCACTGCCACTGTTTTATCTTGTGAAACCTAGAAAATAATTCCCGAGTTGAACATCTCTGAAGTAATCCTGTTCAGTTTCAGAGCCTAAATTTGCAGCTTCATTTTCTCTAACAAAGGATGAAAATTGCTTTCTCCTGCACATTTCTAGCAATCATCAAGATGAAAGTTCCCTATACACCACACTTTTTATCATTATGTTTTCTCAGCACATTGAGCATCTCTGTTTCAGTTTGCCCAACTGTTTATTGCTGAGCAAATCCCAGCACTGCACACACTGTAAATCTGAAATACAATAGGTCTTAGAGCAAGCCTCCCCCTATTCTCAGTGCTGCTCAAGAAGACGTATGAGCAAAAAGGTCACACATAAATGTTCACACACAGCAAATTTCAGGCCATAACTTAGATTCATTCCAACCACTAAATGTGTCTCACTGAACAACAACTCAAAGTGAAATTACCTGACAGGGAACATGCGTCCTCCCAAAACATGAGCTCTCATCACAGATTACATATTTCAGGTGTCAACTCCCTGGATAGGGAATATTTCATGCATTTGTTAGAGCACACAGTTTCTGAGAATCCATGGCTTTATATCTCTTCTTTAGAGAAGAATAGTGTTGAATTTCAAGTCGTGGCCAAGTTGTCTGAGGAATGGGCACAGGGCAATTTGTACTCAGCAGTGAGGGCTGCATTGGCTGAGAGCACTGACTGCTATAAGCTGTTGGTCTTCCTCTGATAATATGGGGAGGATGTGAAGATTGAAATTTGTTTAATGTTTAGAAGGAAGGTGGGAAAAAAGAGCAAAATACTATCATTATCAGTTCAGTCCCACTAGATCCACGCCCTTCCTGAGGGCCCCCAAAATGCCTGGTGTGTTCTGACACTCTCTGTAAGATTCAGTCCCACGTATTAAGTGATGCAAGAACATAAAAGTTAGTACAGTTTCAGGTAACATATTGCTCATTGCGTGCTGCATTTGCCTTCATATCCTCACTGTAGAGCTGTAGACACACAGGTTTGCTCTGAATGGGGTGAAAAAGTATTTGATTAATGTCAGTAGGGAAAAAATTATTTCCGTCCTAGTCACCAGCACCCAGAATACACCTTCTGGCAGGATATGCTATTTCTTATATTTCAACAGTTTTTAAATCAAATCTATACCGTTTCAGTGTCAGAACTATTGCAGAACTATTTTACAAAACATTTCAAATAGGACACTTCTGCTAAGTGGAACTTTCCTCTATTTTTGTTCCACTGAAAGCCCCAAAACAGAGTGCAGAGCAGTGTGTATTCTCAGCGAACTTCTGGCAGAATTAATGCCAATCCTTCATTCTGTCTGCCATGGCCATGAATAAATTATCAGTCTTCATAATTATGCAAATCTATTACAGTTCATTAGCTTATTTTGAGAACACTATTAATAATAAAAAGTTTCATAAAAAATAAATAGAAATAAAATCTATTAGACACTGGTTAAAAATTTGGATACAGAGTCCAGCGGGACATAGCTTCTGCTCCATATCTAAATTCCCATTGATGCTGAGAGTATTTAATATTAATAACCCTGAGCGAGTATGGAAAAGAATTCAGGTAAGCTTGATTAGGTTTAAGGAAGTTTTAAAACTCTGGTGAATTAGATGCAGAAATTGGTAGTTGACTACTTTCAGTTAGTTAGTAATTTGTTCATGTTTAGTTTGCAATTTTGCAACCCCATCTTTCTTCATTAGGTTTCGGGCAAGGGAATATTCTGTCACTAGAGCAAAGTGTTTCTGTATGTCACAGGAGGTTAAAAGCTGTAAACCAAAGTGAGACAAGGATCATGCATTTAAATAACAAATTTTACATTTCGGTGGGTTTGGTTTGGGACTGCAAAGGTTGTCTCTAATAATCTTAATGGGACTTCTTTGATCAAGTGTTCCAAAAGGTCACTGTGTCAGTCAGCTAACACCACTGTCTGAAGTAATTGCAGGTAAGTTTTATTGTCAGCCAACTGTCAAGAAGGGCATCACGTCAAGTTAACTGGAATTTACACTGTAAACGTAACTGCCGTGATTTACTAATATATTCCAAGATTTCACAGCTTTCTGAGAATGTCTTGGAGCAGCACTTAGAGTTAGCATGAAAGTGTGCTGCTAGACTTGTACTCGGAAAAACATCTAAGCAATCTTTTTTCATCTTTACGTATTTGGAGGAGAATGTAGGTGGATGTAGATGTCTAATGTGAAACAACACTGCCCATATAAAATATGACATCTGCTTTTTTTCTATCCCTATTTCACAACTATTAGTTTCTAAACTAAAGTTAGACTTTTGATACTAGTTCAGATATTTAAGCTTATGATACATGCTGGGATAGTCCTGACAGTTAACCCCAACAGAGGCTGGGATGTTATCCTCTCCCATGCTTTATACACAGAGCTTGAATGAGCTTCTGAGTGAAAACCATGAGCCCCTTCCTTGACTTGCAGCACTCCAGCACAGCAGACACGAGGGCCTAGGGCGGGTATGTCAGTATGAAACACACAAAAAGATAGGTTTGCTTTGACTCACACTTCATGGTGCCACTGCTTTCAGCCTACACACCTCAAGCAGAGCTACATCAGGCCACTCTTTTTAGGTGTGTGAATTACATTTCTGATGAGCTAAGCAACAAGGGTGGTTTGGAGTGATGCAGGGACAGGTTTCAACTTACAAACTTATGTACAACTGTTATTCCATCTGGGAGTTTCACAAAGGAACAGGAAAACAGGGCAGGAATATAAACATATTCTATTTGAAAAGGCAACACCTTGGCATAGGGTTGGGTTATTTAAAATGCAGAAAACAATTTACTATAATACTCTTACACCTTTTATGTGACTTTTATACTCAGTTTTCCATCAGCCATGCAGCACATTTCAGAAACTCACATCAAGTCAAAAGGTTTCTCTAAAAGTTCATTGTAGCTAAAAATAATTTATATTCTGAAGAAAAACTAAAGTGAGTTACTTTCTGTTATGCTAATGTCTAACAACCTCTCAAATATAAAATATTAACAATTTCAAAACAACCAAGCAACTCACACCAAGTACAGGTTGGTGTGACAGCTGCCACAATGAATAAATGAGCTGGCTTTCTGCTACATGCCTTAGGGATTTTCATGTACAGTTTATACATTATAGGTTTGGGGTTTGCTGCACAATTCCATGCTCGGCTAGAGATGATCAGAGGTTTAGTCAGTGGTGTTTCAAAATCTCTGCAAAGAAACCCATTATTTATCACCTGCAGAGGTTCCTTTCTTTCTTACTGCTGGTCAGAGGTGCCCCTTTGCTCTGTGTGGCCTGTGACAGGTGACAGCACTGCAGAGGGCTCCCCTCACACTCACCCACTTGCAGTGACTTTAGCATTTAATACTTCAGTGGTTCTGTATTGCACTCAGAAAGCAATAAAATGCATTTTAATGTCAACCACTCATCTGGAGGCCTCTTTTTATTTTTGCTGTTTTCTCTAGAAAAGCTTTCTGTTGACACAGCAAACTTTGTTTTCTTCCTTTGTTTTCTTCCAGTTTTCATGGCCTTTTATTTGACCCTAGCACTCTGCCTCTTCCATGCTTGATTTTAAAGGACAAAGTATGACTTGAGCAGCTCAGAATTCAGCCACGCAGCTCAACTGGAGAACATTGTAGAATTATAAGGATATCTCATCTCCCTTTCCATTTGCAAACTGCCTGTCATAGACTGAATCAGCAAGACTTGACAGCTCTCATCGTAGTTTCTTTTCTACTACATGATTCTGTTCCAAAAACTCTTCATCACATTGAATGAGATACACAGCTTGCCTAAGTTGACAACTAGGCAGTCTAGTGTTCAGGCAGACAACTCATTTTTAACTCCATCTGGCAATGTACAGATCCAAATAGTGCATCATGTAACCACACCGTGAGCCTATTGCTGCCTTCAGGTGCAAGGACACTGCTCCTGCCTTATGCCATTCAGTCACAGGCATTTTGGGTTCTCTTTACCCAAACATTTCAAAATGAACACACCAAACTTGCAGTGTCATTCTTCCAAGATTATTTGGCATTTTATGAAATCTCCAAGACCACTTAAAAATGGCTTCAAGCTTCTCAACTTTATTTTCTTGCTTTTGATTAATAATACCACTAAGATTATGCCAAGCCAAAGAGTATTAACTCAAGATTATCTGGTTTTTTTCTGGCCCTATTGTATCTTTTCCTATTTGTTTAGTCAATCACTTATCTACATAGATGTCCATGAATAAAAAAACACAACTAGAAGTTTCTGTTCTACCTGTTCATCTAGCTCCTTCTTGTGGCTTTTTTTTCCTACTGTCAAGAGTTGCTAACTTCTCACCCAAACATGCACCAATATCCCTTTTAAATGAGCATTTATACTGTCCCACTTGGTTTAGGATGTCCAGTTATATTCTGCAACACTGTGCAGCACTACAAAAGAGATCATCTTCACATGATGGCCAAGCTTCTGTCTCATCAGCACAGCTCAGACCGAGGCAAATGGAGTGGTAACTGTGTCTGTGGGAACACCCATTCCCTGAGGATACAGGGAAACCCAGCCTCAGAGGAGCCGGGTTGCTTGGGAACAGTGCAAGTAAAGACGATTTACCCTTCACAAAAGAGATTGCAGCAAACCTGACAGGAAAGTCATGAAAATCTCATACTACAGGGACAAGGCAGTGCAAATATCAAGATGGGTAACTGTTGTACTTGTAAGACAAATAGATGAAAATTAGCTTTCTGTGATAAACTGTGGAAAAAGGAAGAAATCATCACTAAGAAGGCTGAGAGCACACTGTACATGAGCATCTACCATTTTACCAAGTAAAACATCCTAATTAGATTTCTCACAGGAGAACAGCAGTAAACCTTTTATGTTGGAGCACCTGGCTTAATTTATTGTTGACATTTTAAACCCTAATGCATTTTTACATACAAGCACAGATGGTGCTCAGTGCTATTCCATAAACTTTCTCCCCATGGCCCTGACTAAGAACCAGCTATGCTCCATTCAACTCACAGATTCAGAATTAGGTTCAGGAAGTTTGCATGTGTCCTGGCATCACAGGTAGGAGGAAAACACCTGGAAAATAATGGGAGCCATGAGCCAAATGAGAAAGTTTTCTGGTCTTACAGGCCCAGTGTTCAGTGTCAGAAGCACTATTAAACCTGCTGGTGAGTATTAGCTGGGTAATTGCTGGCTGCAGTTCTGCCATGAGTGAGGGTCAGGTTGTTGTTGTGTTGTGGAGGAATACAGTGGATAGTGTAAGGTCTCACTTGGGCTGAAATGTGCAGAGCTATAAGGCAGCACAAGAATTTTCAGCAAGAGCAGAAAGAAAAAATCTGCACTTTCTCTAAACCCAGTACCCTGTCCCTGGGAATTCACATGCACTTCACAAACCAGAGTTCTTTAAGACAGGTAAAAACATATAAACTCCTAACTGAAACTCCCTATATACTCATAACCTGCTGAGCTCACTAAACTAAGCAAGGTTTGAGGTTGCAAGACAAACTTTTGCTCTAAGCTTCGGGACAGGCTGAAGTTGGCTAGTTCCAAATTGCCATTTTTTCCTAACACTTCCCAAATTCCACCCCCTGCAAAGTAATGTGTGGGGTAAACTACAGGGAGTCAGAGCACCAGCAAAGGCAGGCCATCCTACCTTCCCAGATGTTAATGGGAGTAGGAGGACTTTCTACAAATTACTTTATGAGAGAAGAGTTTGGCTTGCATTGTTATTCTAGATAACTTGTTTGGTAATGTGGCCAGGCACAACTAGAAGAGGCTGCAAAAATGCAAAGTGAGCTGCCCTTACAGATCTGAATTGTTTGAATCTGAGCTGCCTCGTGTGGGAAGAAATGCAACAGAGACATGAGTTCACAGTCCAACCCTCACAGTGTCAACAGCCTAAAGCAGTTGGTGAAGACATTATTGATCAGCTTCACGGTATATATTTCAACACAGCTTTCCAGAGAGAGTTTTCCTAAAATCCATGCTGGTGCATCAGCTCCACCTGACGTGGCTGTCATTCACTCCCTGAGCTCTTTGTGCCCACCCAGGCACACCTAGAAAGCCAGAACAACTACTGGCACTTCCCTCTCCACAGCACGGCTACACCGTCAGTGCTCCTGACCTTTGCCGTTTTTTGTTTCAGTGTTTTCTATTGCCATCTATGACCTGTGTCCCTTTCCTTGAGGGATACGTTGCCACTGAATTCCAAGTTGCCTTTCACTGGGTGTCTAGATTGTTAAACTTTGTAGTCACACACACACAACCTTCGAATACAAGTCAGTTCCTTTCCATCTGCATTGCACACCGACCCCAGAGGCAGCCCCAGCAGCTCGGCTGCACAGCGCTGCGCACACCTCCTCCCCCTTCGGAGCCACTAGAGTGCACCACAGCTCGCTCCCAGCAGCTCTCTCTCCCAAGTGTTTCACAAGTGACTACTTGACTGGATGAGACTTTCGGCAAAGGCAGTTTATGGGAACCCCCTCTCTGTGTAGGACATTGTCCTTTCCTATGTGCCTCCATCAGGCTCAGAAGAGCTTTTGGAGACTTTCAATCTTCACTAAGCAAGACCATGAGGAACCAGATCTCATTTTAAAGCCAGCCCTGCTCTGCTTTCAGCAGGGGCTGGACTTGATGACCTCCAGAGATTCTTTCAAGCCTACGTTATTCCGCATAACAAACAAGTCCTCTTTAGATAGAAGAGGAGGGGTCAAGAATCCACTTTAGATGAGACGAGAGCTAAGGAGAGCTAACTGTGCTGCAGAGAGAGGGGTATCTGCCTGGCAGCACACACTGTGTGGTGGCAGATTCCACCTCCATCCCTGACAAGAAGACAGATCTGACTGTGCTGTGCTGCTGGCAGGAGCTGCCTGCTCTCCACAGTCCAACAGCTCGGCCAGCCCAGCTCCAAAGGCTTTCAGGGACCACCAAAGAAAAGGTAATTAAAGCATATGGATTTTCAGTGTTATTTTTCTTTCCAATTTACTAGCCAGCTAAGAAATTCAAAAAAATTTAAACACAAGCATCACTAGAAAAAATTACTAGCTTAACTGTTCAACAGCTGCCTTTGAAAAATAAGTGTCTTTATGAATACAGACAGTTTTCAAGACTGGATAGGAAGAGGTGTTAGCTGTGATTGCCCATGGTGCAACAAACCCCTAAGAAACCTTATTTAAAACCTCTGATCAATTCCTTATCCTTAATGGCAGTACAGAGACTCATCAGATTGCCTTTCATGGCAAGAGAATTTGACTTTTTTTAAGGGTGAGGCTGAACACATACAAAGTTCACTACCTCTCTCATTTCTTCTCTGGCAATTAACAGCTAGTGGTTATACACTATGCAGCTTGGTGCCAGCATTTTCAGTCTAATGTTATCTAGCAACAGGAATGAGGTCAGGAAACTAGTTCAGATACATTACTTTCTAGTCACTTTTCTTGATCCTTAAACTTACCGATGCCAATTAGCAAAGTACTAATGAACCTCTACCTCTATTGAATGGCTACTGCAATTCAATTGCAAAACAAGCCACTTCCAATCCTAACTCTCTAAGAAAATGTGGATTGGATCATGATATGCATTCTAGTTAATGAAAAGTAGTTAACGTAGATCTTCTTGCAGAGTGCTCAGGTGGGTCACAAGCAGATAATTGCATTGACACTTCATTGCAGCCAATCTTTAGAGCATTGATGCACTGGTTTATTACCCAGTTATTGCACACACAGCTCGTGTGTGCTTCTCATTTCACACCACAGCTCTGCACGCTGCTGAGTGACTGCGAGCAGCTTTGGGTGACTGCAGTCTCTTCTACTGAACTCCAAAATCAAACTGCAGGCGAGATTTTCAGCAGTACTAGTGCCTGCTTTACGGGTTCTGCTTAGTACCCTCGTGGTTGAAAGCCACCTCTGGAAGTCATCCAGCCTAACCCTGCGATGGAAGCGAAGCCAAGTGCAAAGCTCCGTCTGGTTGCTCATGACCCTGTCCATTCCAGTTCCCAACACCTGCAGCATTTCCACCTTCCACCTGGGCAGCCTGGTTTCAGTATTTAACTCCTCACATTTCCTCTGTAATTATCTTAGTAGGTAAAACCCATAGAAGTTGCTCTGGGTTTGGGGGGGTTTTCTGTCTCTGTGTTTCTTTTTCTTTCTTTTATTATTTTCTACTATTTCTCCACTATTTACATCTTTCACATAAATGAAATGAAGGTCAGAATCACAAGCCAGTATTACTAAGCTCACAAAACTAATTTTCTGATAGCACTTTTCCAGTCAAGCAATGGGAAAACCTACCCTCCCCCTCTGGGCTGGCTCTCCAAATATGCTTAGTAAACATCCCAAAAAGTTCCATATGACTGAGTCCAAAGAGCAGGAGCAGATAGACTCCTCCCTTTATAATTTCTCAACAATTCCAGCTCAGATAATATAAATTAACTTTTTAAAAGTGCTATAATCTATTCATGTGAAATTGTATTTTCTCAAAATATGTCACACCAGGGAGCTACCTTCCATTTTTAAACTCTTCACAAAGAAATCTTCATTCCCATTCAGAAAAGCTTTTGTCATAACTAATAAACTTGAAAGTTGCTTTGCTGCTTTTCAGGATTATACTTTAGAAAGATTAATCACTTACTGTAGGAGAGGTTTTTCTAAACCCTGTATTTGATTATAAAGTGGAAAAGATAATTTGCTAAATAAGCAACATCTGAGCCTCTTTAAACACAGCGACTGAGCAGGAATTGTGATCACACTCCTGAAAGTTTGGTTCTGTTTCATCATCTGTCACAGACTATGACTTCAGGAAGTCATAATCTGTTTTAATATTTTTATTTTAATAAATAAAAAATAGAATAATACTTCTCAAAACATATACTTGTTTTGAACATATGTGAGATAACATTTGCATGACACTCAGATTGTCGAAATCTGGTTTATATGAATAACAGAACTTTACAGAAGACATTGAGGAGAGACAACTAGGGAAATTCAAGTAATGAAAAGACATTTACATATTTAACCATAATATATATTTTACGAGGCCCCAATTCTCTGAAACAAAAGCCAGTGTTTCCTTTTCATCAAGACAGGCCTTTGTTCACACATTATTGAAATGCACTTCTCTGCCTGGAGCACACAGGGATGACCCTGCTAACACTGAAGAGCTGAACTCCTCTTTCAGCCTGATCATAATTTAACTAGAACTATTAAAGATATATCATATTAGATGGAGAAGTAAGAGTGCTGTCCCTTTGCTGGAGTCACAAAACAGGGACTTTCCCTCCCACTGCCTTTCATTGATGCATCAGTTTATTAATTGCTGTAAAAAACAAGAAGCAATTACTATGAAACTCAAAAAGGTTTGGCAGGCACTGACAGTGAGAGGTTACAGATGATGTGCTGTGCAGTGTTTCAGAGAAATTCATTAGGTACATGCAAGAGTCTTGGTGCCATTTTTAGACATCCAAACAAAGCTTTGAATTGAAGGACTTCCCTTAAGATCAGTGAAGGTGTAAAATAGGAATCTGTAAAAGCATGGACAGAACTGCACCCAGATTAGAAAAGGACAAGCACCATAGATCTAGGGCTGTCATCAGTAATCTTTATACTTCAGAATTCAAAAAGTCAATTTATAAGGTTACACTAAAATAATAATTTCCAAAATGGGCCATAACAGAAGTTTGTAGCAAGAGCAAAGGATCACACTAGACAGAAAAATGTGTTCGTTTTTTGTTGAGCATCAGACTCAAGTGGCTTCATGATCTATAAAATGTTTAAAGGATGATACTTGTCCATTCAGCCTGAAGCCTGGAAGTACCTTTTTAATTAAATATTTCCCTTACTCTCTGATACATGATCAAATTTTATTCTATAAAGAACTAACTGAAATCCCAAACTTATGAATGTTTGACATCTTCAAATATTTGCCAAAAATTAGTCTCATCCCATTTCAGCACAGATTTCCTCAGGATGCAGAACTCTTCTGAAATTATAGTTTTTATACATGTTGGAGGCATACAATGAATATATTTTGACTTGTACTTTCTTAGACATAAGATTATCATCTTGAGCTATGGACAATAAAGATACAACAATCTTTCTTTCATTACAATCAGTATTCTCTATAGGACAGATTTCCAGTGAAGGCCCTTTGCAAAAGAAATACAAATTTATCTTTGCCTTTGAAAGACCAAAGACCTGGTTTTCCACAGGCATGCTGATGGCAAAAATAAAACAGGTAAGGAAGTTCTGCTATAGTGATAAAGATGATTCTTTCCTTTCAAATTCTCTAGGCTTTCCAATTAAAAAGAAATTCTGTAGCCTGGTGATACAATGGTGAGAAAATGTGGCATATTTACCTCTCTAACTGAAACTTCAAGAATTAGAAAGCACAAAGTGTGCTGTAAGGTTAGGACAAGCAACAGCCATCTTCTTTCCCTTAATATTCACTGTGGTTATTCCTCCTCCAGTTGGAGTAACAGAGCTGTTAGTCATTTAAAAATATCCATCAACCCCTTTATAATTGATCTGTGTAGGTTTCTGGTTGCATGGCTTAGGTCAGCAATGGCCAGAGCTTTCCCAATGGCATGAGCTTATTTTCAGTTAGCTTCTCTTTTGCTCCTCTGGGTGATGGTCACAGTGTAAGAAAATAGACACCAGCACAGGTAAGACACTGCCTGGGAGTCTCTTTGTGTTAAAGAATTCCTTATTTAATATTTTATCAATTTGGGTTTGTTTAACCGTCATGTACAACATATCTCAATCTAAATTTTCCTGGATCTAAAGAGTTTATCCCAACAGGTTGTGTTGTTCTCAAGCCTCTTGGGCAGTATTTTATGAAAGACCATACCAGATCCTGTTCAGCATCCAAAGCTTTCTTTGGGATCCAGTATAAGGCTGCAGAGAGAACTTTTCAAAATCCCCATAACTGACAACTACAGAGCAATTAATTAGGGATGTTATCCCAGATTTCAACACGATCCGATTTCAAGAAAGTCACTATGTCCAGCTGTTCAGTAACACACATAAGAGCATTCCAGACAATGATGCTAAATTCCAGCACTGTCTGCTCACCTTGCTGTTTCGCTGTCAAGTGTGATGTGGCAAAAGAAACCAGAAGAAAGAAGATAACACAACTTTGGTATGAGTGGAACTGAACACTCACAGAGAAAGACAATGCTGGAAAAAAACAGGTTCTAATGAACAAAGAATAACTCAGTATTCAAGCTTCACTAAACGGATGAAGATTAATATAAATTTTGAATTTCTAAAGATCATATGATGTGTTAAAGAGTTACAGAGAAGTTTAAATGATATTTTAATGTAAATTTCTTACAGATGTTGTCAATAAAAAAATAGATAGAAATGTATGGAACTTCGTAGTCTCTTTTTCCTTCTGATTTTATAAAATCCTTTAAAATAAAGTTTTCAGAACCCAGTCCACTGCCTTCGACTGTCTTTTATGCAATATACTGGCTTACACTTGTTAAGGACTGGATGCTTACATGAATCCAAATGAATATCTTTACAGTCATCGCTGTGCATCTCAATGTAGTTCTAAAATGATAATGCACAAAGGAATTCCTGCATTTCCCACTGGTGATTTCTGCCAGTTTCCTGTTTGTCATTTGATTGGCTTCAAAAACACGAGGTGAAAACATTATTTCAAATTAAGAGCACCTTATCAGTTCCAGAGTTGCAGTTAATCCAGAGCAAGGCACAGTACTAACTTGCCTAGATAATGAAATCAATTCTCAGGGTCATTCTGTTGGATGAATGAGAAAGACAATGCTTTAAAAGCCCTTGGAAGTGCACTTAGTGGTAGATGAGGCATGAAACACTTTTTGACAGCATGCCTCATTCAGCATATAAAACATTAGCAGAGGATCAAACTTCTTTACTGATCATTCTGGGATGTAGTTTAGTCTAACGAGGGGGTGATTACTCTGATGGCAAAGTTAAACACACATCACGATACCTTCCCAAGGCATTGGAAGCAGGTTGGGATGTTCATATTGCTGACAATTTCTGGAGTTGTCTTCTGGAGAACTGCATCAAGCCCAGAAGAATCCATCCTTCACGGGCACACTGATGAGTACAGAGAAATATTGCCATTTTTCTCCTGCTTCTGCGCTTTTTCCTACACAAAGGTGGCCCGGGAAGGAGGTGGTAGGAGAGCATGAAGCGCCCGAGAATCTTCAGGCTGAGGGATTGCACGGGGAGGAGCAGCAGGGAGAGCCCATGACCACCACAAGCTGTAGCTCATCTTTTTCTTACATCATCCTCCAGCCCAGGCGTCTCAGGAAAAAGCAGCACTGTGGCTTCCCACGGGCTCTCCTGCTTTCTGCCCTTACTGACATTTCTCCCAGCACAAGTGTAATTGTTCAGCCTAAAGATTTATCATATTACACAAATCAACAGTTATTACAAAATTAAAGAGACTTCTTGTATTCAAGTTTTCTTGGCTGAAACTTCTGCTTTGGGAGAAAGACATTTCATTGAGATTTAACACAGATCTATTTTGTATGACTCAAATTTAACTCCCAAGGATCTGTTTTCCCCACTACTTATGCATGTCAGTAGAACAGTTGAAAATGATGGATTACATTTCTTAAATCGTGGCTACTACATACTGCATAACAGAAAAAATGTCTTTCAATGTTTGCTTTCTTACAAAAAAGAAGCAGTTGAAGAGAGTCATGCAGCCTCAGAACAGTGCACGCTCCCTTCATATCATTTGCTTAATTTACAGTAAGTACATCAAAACTTAAGTGCATAAACATGGATCATCTTGACTTTTTTTACACGGTTCATTAAAATCTGAATATAAGGGATGTATATAATCATATATAAATACTATAATAAACAATACTACTTTTGCAATCTTTTATTAAAAAAACTAGGCTTATTTTTAAAGGTGACTGTACTGAAGGAGCCAACCAATGAATGTATTTTCCTTGGGCAAGTTCAGTTAATTTTTTTTTTGGTTTCTTGGACAAGGGATGATGGCTTATCTCCTTCTCTTTATGGTAACATAAAACCCATAGTCCAAGAGAGAATATCTGAACGAGCTCATTATTACTTTTTTTTGTATCTTTACAATATGTTTTTGCAGACTATTTCTCAAATTAGTGCCATGCTGCTATCCCTAGCCTAGAAAGACATAAACTGACTCTTAGAGGGCTGGAGGGACACTGGGAGTGGTACAGACACCCCAACAGAGAACAGGCAGTGAAACCATAGCCTACAGCTTGCTCACATTGAGTAACTTGGTTGTAAAAGATAGATAAATTCAGTCATGAACTACAGTTTCACATAATAAACAACCAGGGGAGGTTTGGTTTTAAATATTAGTCTTCAAGGAGCAGAAGCAGAATAATTCATACTTGGAAAAACCCATTTCCTCACCTGCATTTCCCCTCTCAGCTGTACAGATTAAGAGCCATGTGCCCCAAGGCTTCTATTCTATTTTTCTTATTTTTTTTCTTCAATCTCCTGACATTAGGGAATAAGGAAACAACCAAAGCATTGGAGAATAGAGTTCCACAGAGGCTATTTTGCCCTGCTGAGAAGCATATTTCTAAACCCTAACCGAATTTTTAGAAGAATATTACAGAGGAATGTTGTTTCCAGCTACTGTAATGTGTATGTTATGATAAATGGATATTTTTTGTATATTCATCAGACTTCTTTCCCCCCAATTAATAAGGGAAGGAAATTTTAGTAATGTCGCTTCCTATTGCAAGAAACTACATTTCTTTTCCTCTCATTAACTCTCACTGTGATACAAATATTAAAGATTCATTTCTTCTTTCTGCTTCTGCAAAACACCACATTTATAAAGATATCATAAGTAAAATACAGTGATGGAATAACTTATTTCACTGTAATTTCACTTTTGAGGGAGGAAAGCATTATCTGCCCAATTTCAGTTCTGAATCTAGAGAATACTAGCTAGGCTCTAGTTTTGAATAACTGCTCTCTATTAAACGAAATTAAGAGGTGTGAGGTGTAGAGCTTTCTGCTCAGGGCATAACTCATTCTCTGGCTGAGGTGATATCAAATACAATTTTATACTAATTATCCTATAAATACATATAATTACATTTCTGTTTGCATCTTTTACCAGGCTTTTACAAGGCAGTAATTCTAGTGGTCGGTGTAGATATACTTAAATGTTAAATTTAAGCAGTCTTTCACAATGTAAGCTGTGCAATTTTGACAGCCTAAGGCTTAGTTTAAAATGCAAAACCCATCCAAAAACAGGTGGATAGACAGGAGGCTGATGAGCCGTCAGCATGAAGCCAGGTCAGCCTTCTCACTGCTTATCTTGCACCTTGGCAACATGCACACACAAAAGCAGCAGTTAATTCATTACAAATGCATCAAGAGAAGGAATTCCTGGCTAAAGAGACTCAAATGTATAATCTAATGGAGAAATGCCCACCTGCATCCTAAACTCTGTAATAACCTCATTACATTGACACCTAAGGCTTTCCTTGATAAAGGAGCATAGAGAAGAGATGCTGGTTATAGGTAACAACTCAAGTAGAAGTTGGGGAAGAGAACACAAGCAGCAGCACATCCCCTTCCCACAAAATACATATCTAACACAGCAGAGATCCCATATTTATTTTGCCTTTTTTTTTTTCTTTCTTTTTTTTTTTTTGTGGAAGAGAGATTTCCTTAGCTATCAAGGTGATGTATGAGGTAATCTGATCTACCTTGAAGTGACTGCTGTTCAGACATAATGCACTCTTAAGAATCCTTCATTTTCTTAGTCTTCTCTCTACATTTATTTTCCATTTCATCTGTAACATTCAGTAAACACAGCAGCTGTCTGCAATCCATCTAATCTGAAACACAGACTTTTCACTCTGAAACGTTCAGTGCATGTGTTTTGAAAAACAAGTCATGTAATATTCTACATTATTTAAAAGCTTTCATCATTCTTTGAAGGCTACTGTAAACAGTAGCTGCAGGGGAGTTCATTTAAATATATTCACTTTGAACTGCAAATTGTGTACGGTAGAAAACAGAATGACACATACAATTTTACCTTTTTTCCTGCTAACTGTTGTTTACAAATGTTATAAAATCTGTTTTAAAATTTAAGGCTATGTCAGGTTTCAGGCAGTTAATTATCAGTGTTGGAATGAGTCTTACAGGCTCCTAACACTTGATGGGCCTTGGGGGGTGGAATTAAATGGCATTCAGATTAGGCAAAAAGCATTGCTGCTCACCAAAATACACAAATTCACAAGAAATCAGCCACTGAGGTCAGGAGCTGTACCCAGTGATAAGCACAGACAGGTGGAAAATGTGGAATATCCCTGGCAGCCGAATACTCCTGATTTCTTTGTAAACCACTGCCATTAGCCTGAGAAAATACAGTGAGAGTTGAGCCTGACACATCAGTTAGGCCTTTTTCTGTGCTCATAAACTCCTCACAGCCATTTCATCCCCTGCTTTACGTGAGCACTTGGGGAGGGTTGATGTAGCATGAGTTGAATACAAGAGGATGTTTTTGGTGCAGCACTGGTACTCCAGCATTTGGGAACAATAAAGTGTACAGCAGCCTGGGACCAATGCTCTGAGCACCATCCACGGGACCACACAGCAAACATCTACAGAATAAAATAATATTTTCTACTAATAATAAAGTTCAAAGGTGAAAGTGATAATGTTTTGTAGATCTTGCCAACTTCCAGGACCCAGATCCTGTTGTTAATGTCATTATCACAGCAATAAAGCTGGGTTGCTGCATTGCAGGAGCATTCCAAAAATGATTGAGATTAGTTCTCTTTGCTACAGGCAAAATCACTTTTTGATGTTTAATATGTAAATTTCATTAGCTGCCACATAGTAATTGCACATTAAGTTAAACGCTACTCCACAGTTTTTAGATTAAACAACACACTTTGATATACTTATTAGCAATAGAGCAGGCTCAAAATGGAGAGTTAAGCTTCATTAAGGACCCTGGCCTGTGATAACAGTTGAGAGAAGGGTCAGGTGAGAAAAGCAGCTCCAGCTGCACCATGGCCTGGGGGCAGCAATGCCACCAGAGGCCAGCCTGACTCCTCACCTCGAGGAGTCACAGAGGTGGTGCTGTAAACATACCTGATTTCTGAGTTTTGAGACAAGAAATCAAAGGTAAAAAATCTCAGTTCTAGCAAACAGAGTTGGAAAGTAAAATGTTCTGCCTTGAATTTGTAGCCTATAGCTCCTTGACACACTTGAAGCTTCTTATTTTAAAGAGCAACAGCTGGAAATCCAACAAACTTGTTCTTTCCTGTCTCCTCCTTTACCAGATGGATGCTTTTAATCTGAAATAATAACTTTTTTCCCCCAACTCAAAATGCCTCAAAATCTGGTTTGCTATTAGAAAATTAGACAGCCTTTGTTTAGATCGAAAGAATATATTAGAGTAGATAGTAGTAGGTATTATTGTCCAATACATCTGCTATTTGTTTTGGTTAGTTCTACTCCTCTCTCTTTCTGACATTTTAGTGCTGCTCTCAGCAGTGCAGACCAAGTTCCAGGCACAGAATAGTTACAGAAAACAATCCAGCAAAAGAAGCCCAAAACTTTCCACATATAAAAAGGTGTCAAAGGAATTGGGCACTGTGCTACCCCTTAGAAACAAATCCTGAGTGCTAATTTCATTGGATTCCTTTGAAATCTCAGTGGAACAGCTCATGAGAGGGCACAGGAGCAGATTTGTTCAGTTGTCTGTTAGATGTACACACTCCATTATGTTCTGTGAATGTGTGTGTGCAGGGAAACAGCACTGAACATGAAAACGCATCAATACTGATTTTAACCAATATTTTGGCAACAACAGCTTCAGTAGTGTCCTTGGATGACAGCTCTGCACAGATAATTGGTTTGTATGCATCAATAATTACATCGTTGTGCCAGTGTTTTAGGATCTTTTTCTGCCAAATGTGAAGTGTTTCAACAATACTGTTCAGACACATGAGAAACTATTAATGCAATAAATGACTTTCACTCTAGATTCCAACCAAAGATTATTATGTTTGTGTCTTTTCATACCTCTGGCTTTAATTTGTGCACAGGCTGCAGTATTAACCCTAAATGGACGATTTAAGGATTTCACTGTTATTTACTTAGCTGCATTTGCACCCTGGTCACCCTGAGCCAGGAGGGCCAGGTCTGGCCAAAGGTGCCCCAGCTGGAGCCCCGCTCTCCAGCCATGCTCAGTTGGCCGCTCCTGGGGCTGCAGGTGTGCCACAGGAACGCCCCAGCCAGCCCAGAGTCCCAGGCCACTGAGTAACCACACTGCACTGATTCCTGCCCAGTTAAACAAATACCAACTATTCTGCATTCTCCGCTGCTGTCCCCTGCAGAAGTTTCACGTGCTGCCACCTCTCTGCTTCAGGCAGCAGCTTAGAGAATGTGTCTAGCATTGAACAGGAGAGGAAAGAATGGTATCACCTAATAATAATCTAGGTTTTCACCTCAGAAATACACTATTTGTGCCAACATATCTGTCTTTTATTTCACATTAGCATTTCATGCTCACAACTGTGCAGAAAATTGTAAATATGTCAAGAGGATGCCAAAGGCACAAAATGCAGAGGAAAACTTATGAGCTGAGAATAGACAGTGAGAAAGGTATTCTCTCACCATAAAACCTAAATTTTCTTTAATCTTGAATCTGACAGGAGGAAGTTTTCCATTTGCTTGGGTAAGAGCACTGGGGGATGGAAGGCATATTAGCCCTTCACATCTTCAGCGAGGATCATAAGTATCTGTTCTGTGCAGGTGCAGAAATTGCAGCAATTGCACACAGCTCACTTTGCTGCAGGATTGTGTAGAAAAGCCCCGTCTACACTAACTGTGGAATAGTGATCACACAAGTGTGATTACAGAAAACAGAGACCTACACAAACAGCAAGGTCAGGAGATACAAGGCCAATCTGAGCAGATTCCTACCCCAAAATACTCCTGGCTTACAATTGAATACAATCAAAATACAGTCTTTTAACTGGAACTTTTTTCCCTGATAGAAATGGAATCCTGAATGAATCTTTAAGATATCCACAAGTCAAATCAGAGCTGAGAAATCTGCATTTGCAGGCCAAGCCTCCACTCAGTGAGGTTCCCCAGAATCAGGATTATGCTGTTATCAGTATATTCAAACCAATGCTAACTGCAGAGGTGAACAAAAGATCTGTGTTGAGGGGGTTTAATTTCTTATTTTAATTGAATCACTTGGTAGTTTAGCAATATTTTTATTTGCCTAACTCAAACGCAAATTACCATTATAAACCCTGAAAAGTTCACAGCAAATCATTCACCCACAAACTAGCTGGCAAGTACAACCCTTTCCACTATTCATAGATCAGCACAGACTTACCCCTGCACTTCACAGGGACGGTCTCCTCTGAAGTGCCAGCAGCACTGGTATTTATATATGTATTTCTAAATCATTCCTGCCTTCCTGAACAGAGGGCAAAATACATTCTAATTAAAGTCATGCAGTTGGGTTGAAGTAATACACAGTAAGTGCCCAGTCATGAGTTTATAAAACAGGAAAGAGGAACATAACCTCAGTCAGCAGCACCTGCTAAAGCATTCCCACTCACAGGAAAGCAAGCAGTGTCACATCCAGCCACATTCCCAAGCCTGGTTCCGCCTGGCACGGCTTTCGGGAAAGTGATGTTTCAGTATGGCAGCCCTCAGTTTTAGAACCTTCAATTTGCAACCCTAACTTCCCTCTACAGCAATATTTCTCTGGAATACGTTATATTGCACAGATAAAAATACAGTCACAAGAGTGTAGCAACATATTTACTACATTTCTTTACTGATTTTTGAAAGTCCTCAGGAAAACCCTAGGAACCTGCTTCTCACATACCTTACACAGAAGCTCTAAGGAAGAGGCTTTCTTTAGAAGAAGCTTGTAACTTTTTTCATGTTTCCTTTCCAAGGACAGGATTTTTTGGGGTCCAAACAAAGCAACAGCTGGTGTTGAATGAAAAACATTTTAATGAGAGAAACAACAGGTACGTATTATTTTTCTACTCGGTCACCACCTCTAAAAAGTTCACTTATTTGCACTCTCTGAAAAGCATCCTGCTTTCAATGGGATTCTGTAGGTGTAAATAACCTCTGCCTTACAGTTCAAGTCAGTGCCACAGGATAAACGTGCCACAACCTGGGTAAGTTCCCGCACTCTTTGTTTCAATTTGTCTCAGGTTTCTGAATTTTTCCTTATTGATGTCAAAAAGTTTGGGACTCTGTCTTTAGAATAATTGCTCTTTAAATAAACTTACTTGGAACAAATACCTTCTGGAATATTTCAAATGAAGGGATGAGTCTTCAGCAGTGACAAGTTCTATTTCACACCTTCTTCGTGATTTTAGCACTCTGAGGAGCTGCAAACACTGTCCAAAACACGCCCAGATGTACATCAGATCCTCAACAATTACATATGACTCAACATTCAAGTCTTTCAAGTGTTTCCCAGGATCTTTGACTTCTGAATTTCAAGATGACTCCAGTAAGTGAAAAAAAAAAACCAACCCTAACTTCCCATGCTATTTAGGTATACAATGCTCTGAAAGCTAAATTAATCATTGAAAGTGGCCATGTGCATGTTTTATTATTTACAACCAGCAATTGCTTTCTTTGGCAAAATACTACACGAAGTATATCCTACATGAAATAGTCTACAAGAGTTTTATCTTGCCTGAATAGAGAACATGGCATCTTACATACACATTAAAGATTTACAAGGATCTGGACCATTTATACCCCAGATAAAAATGATAAATGCTTAAAAACCCTCCCAGACCCCCCAGATGGTTACATGGGCCTGCCGGTGAGCAGGGCTGCCCATGGAACAGAAGTTCTGGCAGCTCGAGCTGCTTTAACCCTGCTGTTGATGTGTTTGATAAACGAAAAATGCTCTGCTGTGTTTTCATACAGCTTCCATGCCTAGAGAGAGGGTCCAAATTGGTCTCTGTCAGGGTTTATTTTGTCTTATTAAGACGTATTTCAGAGATTGAGAGATTTTTCATAACAACTCCTAACTTTAAAAACAAGAACATCCAAAGCTTTTTCCTAATCTGATTTCTAATAGACATTGTGTATCAGAGCCAATACATTTATTATTAAAGAATCTGAGCATGCATCCCCTAGTTCTCTCTACTGCATAGCCAAATTATAAATTAGAGTGCCTAAGCATACATGCTATTAACTATTCGACCACTGAAATCCAAAGTGATGGGGTTGACTGCAAAATAACTTAATTAAATGAATGCAAATATCATCTGAAGAGTCATGAACTCTACTGCCCCAGAAGTTCAACCCATCCACCTACAACAGCAGACAGAAAGTATTAGAAATAAGTCTGTGAGCAGTGATATAATACAGGCTGATTCCCAGTGTCTCACTTAATATATATTCTCTCATGTCAAATAAAGCAACTTACCAATATTGGTTTCAGTTGAGGCGCTTATGGTCTATCTCCCATCTCACAAAATAAAATAAACTAGAATAAAAAAACCAAAATAAAGATATTTCTCCTGAGATCTCTGGTCCCTTCCAAAACAGCTAAAATTGGCCAACATATTCAAAGGTGTGGGGTGAAAAGGATAAGGAAGAAAAGCAGGTGCAGAGAAAGACCCTTGAGAAACCAGGGCTAAAATACTTATTTCAGTGTTTAGGTATTTCCAATCTATCACACACATCTGAAAATAAACTTGCTTGTTTATATAAACTGCATAAACTGCACTGGACAGCTCTTCAAAACAGTCAGGGTGAAAGCTCTGTGTGCCCTGGCAGCCTTTCTTGTTTCCTTCCTATTTTCACTGTTTGCATTTCTGAGTATGAATGATAAAAGCCATTTCCATTGAACGTGGGACCCCACCTATCTCAGCAGGTTTTGGTACAAGTGGTTGCCTCCTGCAGTTCCTGAGAATGTGAACTGAGTCATCTGAGTGTCTATCATGACAGCTGCCTATATTTATTGGAACTTGAAAAATAATTCTGAGAAACATGACCTGTTGTATTCATATGAACATACAAGATATAGTCAGGAATACTTTAAATATCAACATTGTTAATTATGCCTCCATGCGTGAAAACAAGCAAAAATAATATGTGGGAGATCTGAAAAAAAGGAAATACAATCCCCTTATTCCCCTAACAGAAAAAAACCTTAATTTAAGACTCTCACAGGACCCTGTGAGAACATGGAAGAACATTTGCATCTCTGCATCCTGAAGTTAAATCCAGACAGCCCATGGGGAATGCAAGGCTTTACCACGTTAATCTCCCACTCAGTGAAGTGTAGGATTGCTGATGTGGTTTGCAGCAGAGGCTGGAAGAGTGCCCTTTCCCCACTCCAGTAGCCTTTTCCTTACAGGTTTTCCTTCCTTTTAGCCTCGAGACACACAGATAAATTTCCAGCACTGAAGAACTGGTATCTGCAGGGTTCTGTTTTTGCCCAGCAAAGGCACCAGTACTGTCTGTTCCAAGTGGGCTCAGTCTTACTGCAACAAATCTTGGAACAAACCTGTTCCTGTTCAACACAGTACTTCAAGTTGTTCAACCAGATCACTTAAATTTCTCCTTTTCTGAGAATAACTCAGTGCAAATGTTTAATCATCAGACTTCAGACTTGCTACTCCATGATTAAATTTTTAGTTTTTTACCTGTTTTTCCTCATAAAACTGAAAAGCAAGAACAAAACAAGTGCCTCAAAGGGTAAGCCAAAAATATGAAGTCAAAAAACCCCAAACCCTAGCACCCCCAAAGCATTTTAAATCCCTAAAGCAGTTATAATTTACACCATAAGGCAAAAGAAATAAAATTTACCAATAGCAAATAATGAACCCTAAATATCTGTAAATAATAGGATCATTTATTTTTCAACATAATGTCCAGTTCTGTAAGTGCTGAATTTCAATCACTGACCAAAGTAATTGAAAGAAGAATTCCTACCCTCCAATGAGAATTTCTCTTTTTTACGTAATTCATAATTTCATATGAATGATGACAAACACTGCTTTATCTGATCTTACCTGTGGCATATTTTTTAAGAAGTATTGCTTTTTTACTACCTGATTTATTCCAAGTATTGGTTCAGTAAACACAGTGAAGAATTATTAACAAATAATTAAAAATTAAACAAATTCACTGTAGAGTATTAAATTCTATAGCTGACTGTTTACCTTTATCAGACAGTGTCCCTTTCTGTGGAAAAGTGAATGTTACCGGGCAGAATTCGTGTATTTCTGCAGAAAATTACATTGCTTCAGGGTGAAGACACACAGGGACATTCATATCTTTGAACAATTTCTAACAGGTGCTGACACTTTTCCCCCCCCACGTGATTCAAAATCACTGCATGAAACTAAAAAACTTCATTTAAAAAGGAAAGTGCTGGGGAATCCACGATACAGATAGCAACAGCAAAATACCATCCACCCTCCCAAATATCAGCAGCCTGAATGGCACACACGAGGACACCTTAGTTAGTTTGGGGCATATTTTCTTTTTTTTTCTTTTTTACATTTAGAGGAACTTTTCGTCTTTTCTACTCCCTTTTTCAAACTCTCTTCTAAGGATATGGTGAGGTTAGCACAGTTCTTTTTAAACAAAGGAGAAATAATTATTCAATTCCTAATAAACTACTCATTTACTTCTGTGTTTTAATGTGCAGGACATCAGTGATATGAATGTCTCCTCCTTTTTCAGCAATAACTGTATTACCCCAACAACAGAGGTGTGAAATGAAAGTACAGCCCCAAAACCTCAAACAACTAAGCAAGAGACTGAGTGCAGACTGAATTCAAGTCACTGGATTTCCAAGAGCAATTAAAAAACCTAACATTTCCCTCTTCAATTGCCATGTGAAATAAAGCTGTGTGAGTCACAACCAGCTGTGATTGACTTCCTGTGATGTGATTCCCAAAGCCACTGGCACAGCAATACTTTGTTGGTCACTAATGTGTTCAGTATTGTCCTTGCTGCAACGAGCTGGTGGAGGGAAGGTTCTCCACTCACTGAAACCAATTGCTTAAGCAGCAGGAAAGCAATGAAAGAAAACCTACTAAAGTTGAAAATGTAAATGGCATTAAAACATTATTAACTCATTTAGAGAAATGAAATGTGAAATCTCTGTGATGCAAGTTACAAGAGGATACAGTAAACCAGACAGAATCGCACAGAACTGCTAACATTTCAGAATTCCTTGTCCCAAGAAATTCAAGGTAAACAAGCTTTCTCCTTTGTGTTTACAAAGGATGGTAACATCTGTAAAATTTGTGTAAGATCTCAAACACAAGATCAAACCAGGTTTTGAAAATAGCTGCAGAAGCTCTATTAACACTGCAATAAATAACCTGCATCTGGAAGAGGAAGCTATAGAGCTGGTGGCAACAGCAGCTCCAAAATAGGACTTGGCTGAAAGATCTGAAAACCGTTTGTAGAGCTCTTCTTCTTGAAATTACATTGTCTGCTCTTCTCAAATATTAATTCTTTGTTGTCTCTCATCAATTCATTCCTTCTCAATTTCCTTCAGCACTTTTCTGCCATTCTCCCAGCTCCAGTTGTTATACTGAGCTCTCCCTGAATATTGCTGTTTTCCATTTCTACTGCCTCCTCTGAACTAGTTTTTCAGCTATTTCACTTTCTTGCTTTGCCCACCCCACCCACCATCTGCTCCACTCCAGTCCCCTTTCAGCTTCCCTCTCCATTTGTCAGCTGTTCTCTCTTCAATCCCTTGGCTGTTTTCATCCTTCTTTCAACTCCCACAAGCTTTCTGAAGTTCCCCTTACCTGCTCTGTTATCCTGTTTTATTCACTGCTTTCCTCTCTACTACACCTCCTTCTTCCTGCTGCATTTCCTTCTATAACAGCAGGAGCATTCCCTTTGGATTCTGCACACACAGTATTGTAATTATACAATTATTTCTCCTTTCTGATTCCAGTCTTCTTTTTACCTCTTTCTACTGCTTAGTACTTTTCCCTTTTAACTATTTGTTGCATTTATTTTGTTGAGACAAATAGATGTGAGCAGAGAAGAAATCATACAAGATGACAAAAAAATCAAGTGACTTCAAAGATGATACTGTAAAAAGATGAAAAAGAGAGCCATACTCTGACAAAAAAAATGGGAGGGGTTTCTGTATTTTTCATAGCATCAGTGAAAGAGAGGTTTGGAACAGATGGCAGAAGACTATAATGCATACTTGCCATTAGAGACTGGAGAATATTGATGTTATCTATGACAGATATTTATCAAACTTATTCTTAACAAGCAACAAAGGAATTTCTATAACCTCGGTTGTTAGCCTGCTGTAGTGCTTTCATGCTCTTACTCTTTCCAATAAATATACAACCTAAGGTATTTGCCTGCATCCATAATGACCTTGACTTCACAAATACTACACACAGTCCCACAGCTGGTTTAAAAAAATTTTGTCAATGTAATTATTCAAAATGGCCTTATGAAGTTTTTGGAAACACATTTTTAAACCATTGAGGGGAAACTCCCTCAGATGACATTACGTCCACTGATAAAAGCAGTGGCATAATCCAGAACTATCTGCCCCATCATAAACATTTGTTGGCTGGTACTATTGTCACTGAGTGATAAATTGTCACTGCTGCATTTTCCAGCACGGAGCCCGCAGTTCCACCCTCACTCCTCACAGGTTGAGTTTTGTTCCTTACAGCTCTGGTTTAAAAGTGCAGGAGCTGCAGAAAGCTGTAAAACTGGGTCATGTTCATCCCTCACATGAGACATGGGCAGGAAGGGCCCTGCTCCCTGCCCAGCAGCTGCTTTAGGCACTCTCAGGGTTTGGTACCCGGCTCTGTCGGCAGCAGCTGCTCTCCACCTCCCTGCTGGACATGGAGCAAGGAGCAGCTGAGGAGCCCCAGTGTCCTGCCTTCTCCAGCCATCTGACTAAACAAACTTGCTTCACTTGGTCTTGCTCACAGGTCATCATTTCCATTTTTTTCTCCTCTAAAATTTGTCAGCAGGTTTGACATCACCGTGTCAGACACCATCAGCGTGATGTCCAAATCTGAGCAATGTTTCTGCCTCATTAGCTCCAAATAGCACAGATTAATTACCTCCTGCTTCTCACATACAAAACCCTTGCTAACACATCCTGAAGTGACATGTGGCTTTATCTCTTGACAAACTGGCACAGTCAGCCCGCAATCCAAAAAATCAGTCTGTTGACAGGACCAGCACAGAAGGAAAGACAACAGGAGAAGTTACACCAGCTACACAGAATAACAAGAAAAGCTTATAACTCCAAAAAGTTTAATAATACTAACTTCAATTTTTTCAAAAAATCAATATTTTTGATTTCTCAAATAGTAGTAACTATCACAGAATCAATTATTGGAATTATTATTTCTGACCAAACATGCATTCATCGAAATGTGAGCAATAAATGCAAACTCAAAAATGTCACCTTTATCTGTAATTTGTTGGAAGATTTGGTATGGTTATTGCTTCTTCTTATTAATAGATAACCTATTATATGAAATATATTGGTCTAATTTTAATATTTATATTGAACAGGTCATATTTTGGAATATCTTTTTAAATCTGGCAACAAAACTTATTTTGCCTTTTCAGAATTCTTCCTAAATCCCTCTTCAAAGGCAATCTATATTCTTAATTTTTAATTTGAGAATATAAGACATTTCAAGTTCTTTGACTTTCTAAAACAACAAATCTACACAAAAATAACAAATGCAAAGATCATGGATACTTGTAGTGCTTCTAATGTTCAACTATGGAATGGCAATTTTTTGTTGCCAGAAAAAGAAAATACAATGAATAGATATAATATTCTTGCATATACTTCAGAGATTAGCAGAGATTCAGTAATAAAAAGGAAGTCGAAGTCAAAGATTTAATTCATCAGATGAAATAAAAATAGCTGTGTTGAGCCCTAAAAAAGAAGTGCTAAAAAAATCTGATGAGTTTTGACATACAAACTTAATTACACTCAGATTTTTTTTTTAATATCTAAATGTGGATACAGGGGTCTATTTTTAAAGATCAATTCATTTTGAGAATCAGAAAGATCCTGACGTCCTCCTGACAGCCCCTGAGCTCTCTACTACTCCCAAAATTACACTTCTGTCTTCTTTCTCAAGGTACATAAAGAGCCCAACAGAAGAGCATGCAAGTTTTCCAGTACTTTAGCATCTATCCCAAATGGATACAATTTCCTTTGATCCACATCAGAGACAACATGGATGGATTCCTTTAATGCCTTTCTTTTCCAATGTAAGGTTGAGATCAGGTATTTTCCTGACTAGTGACATCTAGAAATAAAAATAGATATGTACAAATAAAAGGTGTGAACTTACATAAGCAATGTGCAATGATACCTTTTGATACTCCTTTTCAAGCAAAAGTATAAATTAAGTTCTTCAGTACTTAGGTTTGCATGTTTGTCTTATTCTGCTCATGACATGCCTGCTTCAAACAAAAATGACAATCTATGGAATTATTCAATTAAAATCCTGAGACTACCTTCACCAGTAGCGTTTCTCATTAAAATGACAGCTCTTTCAAGACATCCTTTCATTCTGAGCCTCCATGTCTTACATTCCTAAAGTCAACAGCAATGGAAAATATCAAAACAGGATGAGAAGCATGAAAGTAGCTTTTAAGACTGCAAATGTCTACAGAAATGATTTGCACACATGAACAACTTGGAAGAAGTTCTAAAGTCATTATAAAAGATTTTCTCTAAAAAAAGCACACGGTATTGACAGGGTTCCAGGAAAGTCTTCTTCTGAAGATTCCTGACAATGTATGGTCCCAGACCAAGTTCTGCATCCCTGGAAAATAAACCCTAAGTCCACCCACGAACCCTCTGTCGTGCAAAGAGGACAGGAAGGGCAGAGCAGACCAGGCCTGTGGGGTGTTCCTGCCCCGGACACTCCCCTGGCTGGGGCAGCCAGCGCCTGCTGTGAGCCGCAGTGACCCCTGCAATGGTGCAAGGCCCCGGGACTGCGGGGGAGCCTGGCGGGATCAGGAAGCTCAGAAGACAATGCAGGAACTGACCACAGCTGTCATAACAACAACAACAACAACCAAGCCCTTGTACAATAACTGGGTTTTTGTTGGAAGTATTGAGAAAGCAGGTAAGATGAATTCCAGTGAACTAATTTCTGTTCTCTCCTATTAACTCTGGGGTAAGAGGGAGCTAGAATTGTTAAAAACAACGATAACATCAAATGTTTGTGTGGCCACTCCTGAAGGTATGCATTTCTCTTTATTTCTCTTTATAAAAGCCTGGATTTCCAAGGTGGCCTGCATGAGCATGTGAATTACTTATTAACTAAAAAAAAATTTAAAAAAAAAATCACAATCAGATCAGTACTAATGACTGTAACAACTAATGCAGCCAGTGCAATTTCTCACACCCAATTTTCACTCAATATCCATTAAAAGTCACTGTCACCTCTGAGCAACAGTATAATGAATCATCATCAGGATTTATAACAAATTTCACAATCTGGCAATCAAAAGTGAGACTGCAAAAACATAACCTTTTATCATTCTTGGGAAAACATATCAGTGGTAGTGAAGAGGTCAGTGATGACACTACAGAGTGCAGCATGTGTGCTAAGAAACGCATCCCTAAAAAAAAGGAAAAAAGAGCACCTCTGACACTTTTCATCCAAGATTCAGAACAGCCATTGTCTCAACAACAGCACTGGAAGTTTAGAATAAGCACTACCTGTAACTACAACTCAATATAACTTTATTGCTCAAAATATCAAAAATGCATTTGGAAATATCCAATGACTATGAAAAGGTTGGTTCTTTAATATTTGATCTGCTTGTTTTCCTGAAATGGGGGGGGAGGGAGGGAGGAGGGGGAATACAGGAGAGCTTTTAAAGTTTTATTCTTTGTCTGTAAAATCCAGGCAAGCCAGAAGGCAGCAGCAGCTCAGGCAGGGCAGCTCAGGCAGCTGCACCTCGGAGCACCCCTGGTGTTTCCAGAGCCCCTGGGGGCAGCACCTCCTGTGAGCCCTGTCCCACTGCAGTGTCCATCCCTAACCCAGGTCAGGAGAGCAGAGCAATGATCTCACTGCCACTGCCTGACCACTGAGTCACAGCTGCACAGAACCCGGCGAGTTCACAAGCTGAGCCAGGAAATCAAAGAGCAATGCACAGGAACAATAAAATTCAGAGTGTCACAAAGGCTCTCCCCCAGACCCTCACTTTTCACCAATACTGAGGAATACATTTTTAACTCATCTTGCCTCATACAACAGCACATCAAAACATTAAATTATTCATTTAACTGCAGGCAGTCTCCCAGGTTAAATCCCCAAATACAGTTTTAATTTCCATATATCTTTCTTCCATATGTAAAATATTAGTATTTTTTGTACTTTATCACTGTTTATTGTATCTCTAGGTCTTATTTACTCAACCATAAACTTTTCAGTGATGGGACCCTTCTACTCTATGTATGGATCAAATCTCATAGCAAGGTCAAGCCTGACTGTGTGTATACAGCAACATGTGCAGTTCTTAGGATCAGTAGAACATTTCCGTTAGTGTCCCAAGTAAACTGTGAAGTCCACAGTTCTCTGATTTTGGCAGAGTGACTGTGGCTCCAGACCTGGAGAAAAAACCCAAATATTTACAAGAAGTTTGCTCTTGAAGAGGAACACCAACAGAAGTATTCAGGAATTGTTTTGCTGTATTGAAAGAGATTAATTTTTCTGCCTGAACTCCAGCCACTGCAGCTTTCACCATGACAAAAATCATTACACAATAAATTTTTGGGAGGTTTCCAAAGTCCATTCATTTCCCAGCATTCATAGCTACTTAATCACTTCAAGAAATGCATGCCTTTAGCTGCAGGAGATATCTGTACTAAGAAGTACAGCATACCTTTAGTCTAGACAATTAATTAAACCACCAAAAGTAATGCACAAACAGCAGGAAGCTATTTTCTATTCTTTAATAAAAATACATTAGTGTATTCAGAAATATTCAGTAAATTACAGCTACAACCAAGAGAGTATATTTAAAAGAAATGAGAATTCACATTAAAAAACATTATATTCCTCATGCACCCTGCTGACAATCTACAGCACATAAATTTTAACACCTTGGGCCTCTCTCTTTTTAAAAACAAGCCAGAGGTCAGCACAGATAAGTCCCCTCTGTTAAACAGTTGCAACTTGTCTTCACTGGAAGACTCTGGGTTTCATTAGAAGCATTATACATGTCCTGGAGCGGAAAAACTGGCTCTCAGCTCTGTGTTTTCATTCTGATTTTGTAGATGTGGATGCTAAGCACCTTCTTAATACCTTTTTCAACTATGCTGTTAAAAACACAGGGATTTAGCAGCTGCATGTCAGGGACTTTGAGTTTTCTTCCAGTCTAATCCCATATAAACAAAGCCATTAAGTTGCAGTGTTGGACACCAGTGTTGGATACACAATGAGAATTCAGTCACCAAATTAGAAACAAAAGGGGCAATTAATACAACTAAGAAAAAGAAAGGCCTGAAGGAGGGAGGGAGGGAGGAAGCAAAAGCTTTAGACATTTTGGGCACCGCTCTGGACTGAATCTTTGCATTAGGGTTTAATAAAGCCCTGGTTTGGATTAGCCACATGCACTGTAAGCTGCATATCTCACAAACACACCCATGCCCTGCCCGTGGGATGTGTGGGCTGGACTCTGGGGATGCTCACAGATAATGGACAATCCCTCCCTGGGCAGGGCAGGGCTCTTGCCGATCCCCACTGCACCCAGAGCAAAGGGGCTCCCCTGGCCCGTCCTCTCTGCAGAGCTGCCTCTCCCCAGAGGGAATCCCACCAGCCCTGGGCTGCCACAAGGAGCTGCTCCAGCACATGAAGTCAGAGCCTTCCATCTCTTCTGGCCCAGGCAAGTGGAGATGCAACTTCCAAGCAAGTTCTTGATTTACTGCAAACGATTCTGTTTTGCTTTCTGAACAATAGCTGTCAGTAGCACAGCTGTAGAAAATTAAATTGATCCTATCTCTTAGTGAGCAGTACACATGATTTATGTTGTATTGCAAAGATTAAGTCCCTTTCTTATTTAATCAGGATTTGTCTTGTAAAGTGATTGATAAACTTGTCAAATTACTGCTGTTGATTATACACTTGAAGGACTTGTTGGATAAGTTCAATGTAATGCAATTAATTATATTTTGAAGAATTTGCACTGATTCAGCCTAAAGTTATGCTACAGACTTCTAGCAAAGGGCCAGCCTCACTCTGCCACAAGGAAAAAGGAAGGTATGGGGATTTTTTTCATTCTTTGATATCAAAACCACCTACCTCAAAATATAACAGAGCCCCTTTTCAATTAAATAGTTCTCTGACACATCAAGAAAGCCCCTGATTTATAGAAATGAATCATTAAATCCTGTGCATTCCATTAATAACAGACTGATAGATAAATAATCTACTGACCCCTTACTACTCCTAGAATCTGAAGAATTCATTACAAATTGAAAGTATGGAACTAAGCTGCCAGTCTCTCCATCAGTATAAATCACAAAAAATTTAATCTCTTCTTGAAGATGAAGATGCAAATATTTATAGTGGTATAAGTGGACTTTCCCATGACCCTTAAATAGGATATAGTAAAATTTTCCTGAAAGAACAGCCATTGTTATTCACTTTCATATGTATTTGTCTTCTCCAGAAAGTAGTCACTGCATCTCAACAAATATTACTGAAACTAAATAAAATAATATTTCTAAATGTACACACATCCACAAATATCTTGTCACAAAAAAAATAAAGTTCCATTATTCTTAATAACCCCCTGCACAATCTGGTATTGATGCTTTATTGCAGTGCATCCTTTACTGCATGGCTTGTAATTGCTTCCATTCTTTTACACCTGCAACTATCAATGCAGGAAAGGTTGAACATCTCCTTTCTTGTCTGAGGTACCTCGGTGGCCACCTCCAAGAGGGAGCATGGACACATCAAAACTTTTGGATGGAGAAGCATCCCAAGGTACACACCCTGCCATTCTGAAGGACTGAGAACAGCTCAGGGGAGGTGGGAACCTTCCAAAGCACCCTTGAAGATTCCCACAGCTCAGTGCTTTCCCTGGTGCCTCCCAGCTGGAATTCCTCTAGCCAGGATTCACTTCAGGACACAACTAATTCCTTAAGTTTAGCTCTCAGCAATTTCAGTACCAGTAAAAAAACATTTAATGACTCAGTACTAACAAACCAAATCCTCTCTAGTATCAATGGCCAGCTACCACTTCAGGACTTCCCTGCAAAATTTAATTCCTATATTCTAAGAAAAATAAAAGCTAATTAGTTGTTCCAGTCTACAGATAAAATCCTGCTTTCCTCACTCTGCTCTCTGCAATTTTGCCTTCTTTCAGTCAAACCTTCAGGGTTTTTCTCCTCATTAGTTACAAGAGATACATTCGAGCTCATCTATTCTGTGGTAAAATGAGGCTGCCCTGTATAACTGAGCTCCCTGGAGCCGCCCAGGAAGTGGATTAGGTTTGTAATTTGCAGGAATTTCAGCATATCTTTCTTTTATTGCACAGCTTCCTGCTACATATTGCAGTTAATGCTCCATGTAAATCTATTCCTTGAGATTTCAGCTTGGCAGGCACATAAAAACATATAATCTTGTGCTATATTGAGGAGAGGGTGGAGGAAAGCAGAATTTTACACTGGAAGGCCAATTACAACTTTCTGAATTGGATTCCATCAGCTTCTGCTGAGAAAAAAAATATTTCTACCAAAAAGTACTTCTAAATCTTGATCACAGCAGTGACAGTACTGTCACACTAAAGTAAAAGATACACTTATATTTATACTGTAACACAGCTGCATTTATTTGCCCTAAATCTTGTGGCATTTTCCCACACCTTTTTTGTATAACGGTCTTTCATTAAAAAGAGTATTTTGATGACTTTGCTGCTAAAAAGCAAAAAAAACCCAAACAAAACAAAATTAGGTGCACAGACTGAAAGCAAACTAAATTACAAAAGCAGAATTTTGATCTTCAAATAAACTAGAGAGCATGAAAGAAACAGGCCATGTATCACTGCAACTTGTGCCTCAGCTGTTTTAAAGCTGCTATTCCCACTGTCAATACTTAACACATTACTCCCACCAAGGATCAGGGATTTTGGTAAATTAGAATCTACAAAGGTTGTGTTATGGCTTCCAGACTATGTCAACTGGTTTGTTCTTCTTATTTCAGCTCCCAACACAGGACAATAGTGTTCAACTCAGCCTGGATTTCCTGCAGATACTATGAGCCTGAGCAGTCTCATCAGCATCCCTGTGCATTTGGGACCTGTATAAACTAAGTTCTTTCCTGAGGTCTTTCAGATGCTGAACAACCATGCAGAGTTTTTTCTTCACTTAGCTTAGAGGAGCAACGTAGGTCAGTCCTCACCTGAGCCCAGAAAGCATTTTCATTTCTTTATTTCCACAAAACTGACTGCAAAGGCCAGCTGTTGACTTGGTTTCAATACACTTTTCTCAAATGTGCTGCACTATGGGACTGCAAATATCAAAATCTCTCTTAAGTTTGTGTTCAATTTACACAACATGTAATTGTAACTGAAGAGTCATCTTTACTTCCAGAATGCTTACTGGACTCTTTTTGGCCATAATGGGTGTTTTATGAGCTGTAATTTTAACAGTGCAGTCAAACAGATGGGATAATAGTTATAAAGACTCTACTTGAGGGTGGGGACTGTTATTACAAAACCTACTGCTCAGGTTACAAACACTGCTGTGGAAATCTGTGGTCATCAGAAAAAGCAAAAGAGGAAACTCTTAGGAAAAGAAGAAAATAGGAATCCAAAAGTAGGGCTAGCTACTGAGAACATGATGCACATTTCTGGAGATGGCCAGCCCAGCCAATTTATTGCCAGAAACAAAATTACTCCCTATTACACACAGACTCAGGAGGCCAGGTAATAAAGAGGTGACACAGCACCACTTTTCTCCCTCTTTAATATCTGCTTAACTGCTTTGTGAAGTAATTTCTGAACATAAAGTTAAAACTTGTATACATGGTGTCTTTTTAGCATCAATACAAAAAATGCACACCAAGACAGACAGTTTAAACTGAACTCTTCTTAAGTGGATTCCTCATTAAAATATCAGTGTGAGACCTTGCTCTTTTTCCTAAATAAAATTATTGATTTTTTTACATACCTGTTAAGAACACAGAGACCAGAAAGAGGGAGGGTTTGATTATTGCTGTATATCTCCTAGTTCATTTAATAAAATGGATGGACAAGGACACTACGATGAACTCTGTAAGTATATTGGTAACCCTTATGAATTCAGGGCATGAAAGAAGAATTCTTAGCAAACAAATGGGACAAGAGTAGCTTTTCTGGTGAACTCTCAGTGTGGAGTGGATATTTCACAGACATCATGTGTTCAAGTAAGATAATATCTCCTTTTCATGGCTCAACTCAAACTGTCTTCAGCTGAGCTAGTTTTGATTTACATGCCAGTGTAGCAGGAGCATCTGGGGCCTTGGTTGGGTTCCACTGCGTGTGCTGCTCATGGCTGACAGTGCGTGAGTATCAATCACCTCTCCCAGAGCTCCGTCAAATGCCAAACCATCAATGGCAGCTTGAAGTTTTTCTTCTCAGATACATTCCCTCCAGGGAATATGTTGCCTCTCCAGGCATTTCTAGCGTTATAGACAAAGAATGAGGAGCAAGACAAACCATCTCCATGAAACCTTCTGTAATTGTGGCCATTTAAACAAAAAATTACAAAATATTATCCATGACGCATAAACTTCAGAGTTGTACTTCTCAAAATAACAAGATATTGTCCAAAATGTCCCTGCTCACCCTCCCAACTGACAAGAGGATATAAAATACTTATTAAATTATCCTTCCTATGTTACCTAGGCACCGTTTCATGCTGAGGGATTATCCTTGTCTCCCAAAGGAACTGTGCTGTGCACGCTTGGCCCTGATTTGCTCCCACGGTGGGTACGCTGAGCAGTCACTCTGCAATTCCAAAGCCAAATTCCCAAGATTTGGGACTCCAGAGCAAGCACCAGCCGCCTGCAGGGCAGGTGAGACATGTTCTGGCACTGCTATGAGCTCTGCCTCACGTTTGTCCCCCCACTTGCTAAATTGAAATCAAACATTTTGTACAGAAACTGGAAAACATTTCGCTCCTCTCTACCCCCCACAACAGTTCCTGTCAGCAATTTCAAGTAAATCAAGTTCATCATTCCTGATAGCTGCAATAAAGTCACTGATGAATTAAAAAAAAAAAAAAAAAGTATTTTAAGTTTTCCAGAGATTTTTGGCATTTTGTTTTGAAAAGGAAGATTTTATTTTAAAATAAATGGCTGCTAATACAGAGATGATAATGTGAAATATAAAGATTAGGTAAAGTTTCAAAGCCAAGCTCAAAATAAAGAGAGGATTTATATTATCTGAGAACCCTGATCTCCCAGTTATTATTGACAAAAGTAAGATTTCCCTTGGTATCTATTTGATAAACTATAAAGACCAAGGCAGCTGAGAGTCCTAAGGCAAAAGAATTGTCTAAAAGAGAAAAACCAAAGTCCTGTTGCCCAATTCCCTCTGTCTCTTTCAAAAAAGTAATAATGCCCAAATAACAACACACCAAAGTTCTCCTATTCGCTTATCTTTATCAGAAACTGGTTTTCTTCATTTATTTGCTTTTTATATTCCCAGTCTAACTGGCCAGGTGGTGTTATTCATGCAGAATCACATTGTTTCTGGACAATAACGTGGAACCCAAGGGGCAGAAAAGCACAATTCATTTCTAGGGTTGTTCACTTAAAGATGGATGACATTAAAATGCAGCAAGTGTTTCTGTCCTTCTCACAGTGTGGCCAGACAGAATATAGGCTTGTCCCTCTTCAATCAGCTGGGAGGGATCTGATGCTAACCTGGGAGCAGCTATGACAGAAGGCAAATGGTGACTTGCTAACGACACAATAATTCTTTTTTGAAGTGTAAACAATCCTTTTTGTTTCCCCATCTAAAATCTGTTTGGTTCTACCTGACAAATACACGTTTCTGGAACAAAAACCTGAAGTTATTATCTACTGGGGCAAGTATTTTGGATATTAAATACACAGCTCAAATTTTTGTAGGTGATTAGAGTGAAAAGTAGGTAGCACATGAACATAAAGCATAGGCAGATGGGCTGCTGAGAATTAATGATGAGTTGAGTTGCTAATGAGGAATTCATGCTAAGTTATAGTCAGGACAACAATTGATTCCTGTTAGGTTCTTCCCTGAAGGCTCCATCTATCAAACAGCCTTTCCAAACTACTTGACAAAACTGCTTGTGGCATAAAGATTTTCTTTCATGTTTATCACTGAGAAATTAATCGATCACTCGACAAATACTGGTGGTTGTTAGTCCACCTTCAAGTTTCTAATGAATCAAAAGTTGTCTGTGTTGACCAATATGACCTTTAGCTTGTGTGCCCATGATCTGTGCTGAAATGGGTTTTAAATATCAGCACTTATTCCTGCTAAAAAACAAAACTGTTCAAAATATCTTACAAATTGTCTTTAGATGAAACACACACTAATGCCTACAACATGCAGGCTATTACAAATGACAAATGTACTACGACTACCAGACATTATTCAAGCTACGACGGAACTTAAAAAATAATACATATTGCAGTAGGAATACAATTTAATATTCTATGTGCAAACTTCCAAAACATTGTAACTTTTTTCTTATCAGCACACTTCTGAATATTCCCTTTGTGAGAGAATCTTTTTTAAAAAATTGTTACTTAGATGTGTTTCTCAGAAAAATAAGCCATCTGCCAGAACTATTCCCTAACTAAACTGTAAGTATAATCTCTCTTCATGGAAACAAGCAATGCATCAAGTACTGAATGACTTCTAAGAACTATTAGTTTCAAGAATACATTTAGGACATAATACAACACCTGAGGGGAAGTCAGTAAATTGCCTCTGAGGACTGTTTGACCTGCCTGCAGGACCTGGGCAGGGCACACATCTCCAGGGCAACTAATGGCAGCAGCACAGCTGCTGCTGCTGCTCCGCTGCTTCGGGAAGCTGAGCTGGGTGTCTGCATGACCTGCCTGGCATCAGGCAGGCAAGACCTGCTCAGAGCCATGGAGGGTGCAGAGCGTCCCTTCCAACTCCCCCAAGCAAAGCAGGTTTGCAAGGGATGCACACCCAGTGCATGGACACTTCAGCAGGAAACACCACCTCTGGCCTCTTTTGGGCAGTTACCACCAGGAGATCCCTCTTGATTTGAACCTACGCGCTCAGGTTTCACCTCACCCAGGAAAGAAGCGACTCGCATTTAGCCAAACCTGTTAAGCATTATGATTAACGAGAGGAAAAGATGCTTTCAACAGGTTTCAGTTTTCCTCTAACTCATTTTTCTGTGGGCAAAAAACAGTTGTTTTGAACAGTGAAATCTGGCAGACAGTTAACCTTTACTTGAGAGAGACAAATTACTTTTTCATCACAGTTTATCAAATCAGCAACTCAGCTCCATAGATCAACACAGTAGGAAAATTTTATCAGAACTGAAAGAGGATTTTACTGAAAATAGATTGGCTCAAAATAAGATATGCCTGCTTCCATGAGGAAGAACACCAGTGTTTTTTATGGTACTCCAAAATGAAGAATGGGGGCAGGCAGATCAGAGGAGGCAGCATGGCTTGACCTGCCACAAATCTTTTCCTGCAATCTCTTGAAGTAGGGGGAAACGGACATTTATTGTGGATTAGGGAACATAGAACCTGTCTTCACACAGGCTTCTTTCACTACATTTTTTTCTATAATTTTATCAGGAGAAGGTTAAAAAAAGAATATGGTAAGCACAAAAAGCTTGAAACAAATTAAACTTCAGTGTGTTGAAGAGACACATGAGCAATGCTTCAAAGACTTAGAACTTGTGGGTACTCGGACACCAAAATTTCTCTTTCCTTCCAATTGCTTGTGTTCTGTGAGAGCAATACTTAATACAAACAGGCTCCTCTAGTTTAAAATCAGTTTTTGCAAATCTTCATGGCCTACTGCTCCTCCCTCACCTATCTTTTCAGTGTTTTTCTATCATGCCTGAAAAGCAAGCAAGACTGGCCAAGTCCTTTCCCAAAGAATATTAGTTTTTTAGGCTCAGAAGTTTCCAACTCTCCTGACACACACTCAACTAAACTCCAGTAAGCAAAGCCACACAGTGCCACTGAGAACAACAGAAATGTAAACATACTAACAGCAGAGGACTTTCCTCTGGAGGCAGGACTGACAGTTTTGCTCCCACTTGTGTGTCTCTGTAGTTCAATGCACAGCCTGCAAGGTTCTCAAGCTTTGAAAAAGTACAGACTGGTCTTTTCTATGCAGCTGGTTCCAGGTTTGACTCAGCCTTCGCTATCCATCTGTCCAAAACCTTACAAACCTGCTTCCCTGCACATGTAAGCAATCCCATGAAGATGCACTCAGAAGGGGCACCTTTATTATTTTGTAAGCACTTTGACCCCACTTTTCCTCACATCTATACTACNAAAAAAAAAAAAGGAAAAAGAAGTGCATCTGCCTGAGTTTATTTTTAAAGGGTTTTTTCTCTGTGTTATAGGTAAATTACAACTCTATTAGTATGATACTGCCCAGGTGTCATTAATATCCAAGCACTGTAGCATCAATCATTGCTATGGAAAAGCTGTATTTATATATCACTGTATTGTTTCCTCCCCAGGAAGCCTACAAAACAGATTTCTCATTATTGTCCTGGGGTACAGAAATAGTGTGCATATACTTATTATGAACTAACTTCTACATCTTTACTAAAGTGGAATTCTCAGAAATGTTAAAGTTCATGACTGAATTATTTCCTCTCTGTTAAAAACAAACTTGTGACATTGTAGAAATGTAAATTTTTTAAAAAATTATTCTGGAATAAATTGTGCTTTATTGCTTCCTGATTTCCAGCGCAGTTACTGCTCTTGAATACCATCTTTAATACACCTTGAGGCTACAGAGAAGACAGCTGATTCCCCTGAGCTCTCAAGACAAACACCATTTGGGGAATGAGAATAAATAGCTCTGAGAATCTTGAATTATTGAAACAAAGTTACATCTGAATCATTTCTTCCCAGCTTGTATTTTTCCCTCTTCAGAATTATCTGGTGATGGAAAAGACTATTCTGACCCTTGATCCATGTAAAAACAGGCCAGTACCTTTCTCTTTGCCCAGCCCAGCATGGAGCAAGCAGCTGCCACACAAAGACAAGGAGTGGAGCTGGACCCGTGCCTCCCTTTCCTCATCATAACTGTACTGGCAGAGCTCTCCAGGAAAGGGGAACCCAAAAGTGTCTGGAACATGGGGCCCAGTGAAAGACCCTAAAAGTCAACAGGACTTTAAAAATGTTCAGGACTACGCATTTGCAAATCCTACTGCAAAATTCAGGACATGTTCCAGCTTGAAAGAAAACATTTATAAACAACATTCCTCTGGGGAAAACTAGACTGAAAAAAATTGGTTAGGGAAGTTATTGTTGTCAACACAGGTGGAGAGCAAAGGAGACTGGTTCTGTCAAGAAAGCATATTATTCTCTTTTCATGTAGTTCTTCACGCAATCAATTTTCTCTGTGCTGAAAGGGACAATGAGGCCTTGCCTAAAATAATGGTACTGTGGATAAGCATGAAGAAACCCTGATTATAGGTCAGATGCTGACGAAGATGATGAGAACAGGAACAAAGGAGCAGTGACAAGCCGTTACCATGTACACCACAGATATTATTTTGCTCATTAATTGCTCATTACATCCCATTAAAGTAGTTGCTGCTTCAAATTATGCCCGTGCTCCTGCAGAAAGAAGCATAAAGCAAAATTGTGATTCACTAAATGTGACAATGAATAGAGTTTTAACAGTTTAAGTAGTAGTGCTCTGCGCTGGGCTCGGCTGAGTCCTCAGTAGGAGGGCAACTGTCAGAATCACAAGGAACTTCTCAAACTTCACTCTCTGTTCTCCACTTCTCTCTTCACTTCTGTTCACACAGAAGTGTGTAATTCCTTCAAAGGCAAATCACAAAGCAATTTTCAAATATCAGAGATTAGGGCCTCAGAACACCTTTGGAAATAAAGTACCATCTTATCTTCTCTCCTTCCAATGGCAGGGAATGATGAGGGAAGAAACAGCAAGAGCCAGCAGATAATGCCTGCTGTGATCCTGGTGTCACCAGCAGAATTTTGGGGGTTGTGATCAGGGGCCTGTTTACAGGACATCCGGCTGGGTATCCCTGACTCCAGGGGGAGAAAGATCTTTGCACAGGGCTTAGCAGGGATCAGAGAGCTTTCAACTAGATTTGAAGAGGGAGGGGATGAGAACAGGCTCACCAGAGGTGAGCCTGGGGGCAGCACTCCAGTGTTTGAGAGATGACGTGCTAGCGAGGTCCCTCAGTCTGCCTTTTCACTGGAGCCAGGGCTGGAGATCCATGCAGCAGCAAAGACATGAGAGGCAGCAGGATCCCGACGGAAGTGCATCCACACCAATGTACACAGCAAGGGAACGACAGCAGGAGCTGCAGAAGGCTCTGCATATCCTGAACCTGGACTTGAGTAGCGCCTTTGACACTGTTTCCTACTGCATTCTCATGGAGAAGGTGGCTGCTCGTGGCTTGGATTGATGTACCATTTCCTGGGTAAAAAACTGTTGAAAGCACCCTTTTTCTCATTTAAAAGCACAAATTCATGATGTTTGGGACTCCAGAGAGTTGTTGGAAGAAGGAAATGCATCCACATGACCTTTAAGAGGTTGCTTTTTGGTTTCTAGGCATGTTTCCTTCACTTCCCCAGTTTACAGCAGCTCTGCTGAGGGGCAGGTGCTCCCCAGTGCAGCTGTTAACAGTCACAGCTCTCTAAGTTAAGTGGAAAAGGTGTGGTCAAACCCGGAAGCCCAAATTCTTCTCTCAGTTCTGGCAAAAAAAGTGCCTCCGAAGCTGTGACTATTTGCAAATCACCTTTGATAATATGCCATTCGAGCTGTAGCTTCAATTAATTTTTTTTTAATATAGAAAACACTTTCAAGTACCATATCAATTAATTATAAGCAGTAATTGTACCATATATATCACCATATTGTCTTAAACTTTTCCTATTAAATGTAATGAATTTCTGAGATAAACTATACAGCAAAGGGTCAGGGTCACAATCTGATCTGGATTTAGGTCGTTGTCTATGTAGCACTGATAATGGATTCATTTATAAACTTACACATGTCCTAAACCCTGAGCATCTTTGGTTTTAAATAATAAACCTTAGAGCAAGGGAATTGAAATTTTGCTGCAAGAAGTGGATGTATTTGTACAATACATTACACAAAGCACTGCAGCTCCGAGGCAGGTGGCCCTCTGTCAGCCTGGAATTATAGATAGCATCCATTACTGGCATGGAGAGAAGTACAAGTGAATCACCCATCTCTGGAAAAATTTATAGTAGGGAAACACCTGCCTACCCACCTGTTTCTTAGCATTCCTTTGTGCAATTAACACGTGAGCTTTGTTTTAAAGGGCTGTATGTGAAAATCCATAGACCTGAGGTAAGGGCTTGTTAAATAGCATGAGTAGGAAACAACTGCAAACAGCAGCAGCCTCTCTAATCAGTTCTGAGACACCTGCTCCTCATCCAAGACCGACATTAATTTAAACCCTGAGGTTCTTTCCAATCTGAGTTATTCTGTGAGTTGTTTAGTTATTCAAAATGCAGGGGAGAACTCTGGGTGACCTTCACCTGAATTACTGAAGAACCACCACTTGTTTGGGGGGCTTTCCCCTACAGTCATAATGTTCTATTGTCCTTTGGGAAAAGTACAAAAAATACATACAGTAGGTACAGAAATTTTTTTTTAATGTGAAAATTGTGCAATTTTAGATTGTTCTTTTTGGCATATCATTGTTCCATTTCTGGGGCAAGGAAGCCAGAAGTCAAGAAAAACGTGAATAAACTCTTAAAATGTTAAAGAGCTTAAAATCTACACATAAAAATATTCAGCTACTTTAAAGTAAGTGATTAGAAATTACAGATTCTTTTCTTCATCCTGTAATTTCAGTGTATGGTGCATAGCTGTTGCTAAAAGCACTCAGAAATTTGGGCAGGATAATTATAATATGCAACTTTTCTTCAAGAATGAAAAATGATGTAAATTTGCCACCTACTATATATGCAACAGAAGGAGAACATAGAGGCAGAGCAGAGTCACTGCTTTTACTTTCTAATTAATCTCAACTATTTGACTTTGGCCCTTATTTAAATCATTATCTCTATAACTATAAAAATGTCATCATCTCTATTTTCTCTTACAGGATACTTGAATATGGGGCAGTAGGCACAGGTTCTTTAAAATATGGCTACAGCAAAAGGAATCTCCACATAATTTTCTTTAAAACTTCAGGTAGACACTACAAAATAGCTTAGGAGTGATAGATTTGCAATATTGAAGAAAATGGCAACAATATTACGTTAAATAAATCTTCCTCCACATTGATGGCCACTATCTTGCCATGAATTTGAAAACTCTGTATTTGGCACATACAGTTTGAAATAAGAGCTGAGCTCCTCCAGCTCTTTCCAGAGATGGTTTTTTCAGTTATCAAATTCAGCATTTTTTATATGCAGGAAGCAGAAAAAGTTTTAAAGAAAGGAAAAAAGAAAAGCACCCATAAATACTGCAATTGAGCAAATAAAGCACTGTGTGTTAGTTTCTCTAAGGGTAAACTAGAGGTAACAGTTAGAAACCTTTGTTAAATTGCTATATAATAACCAGGGATCATTTCGCACACTCCAGACATAAATCTTTCTCCAGGGGAAAACTGAGCAGCAGTTTAATGAGGTACAGCCAGACAACAGATCACAGTTTTGCTCTAGAAGCAAAACCAGAACAAAGCAATTTTCAATTTCCTTATTTTTGAAAGCAATCTAGGTAGACGAGGAGCTGCTGGAGGGTTGGCTTTTAGAGTTGCGTTATTGTAGAAAAACCATACTTTCTATAGGGAGTTGTTTTAGCTTCCCCATACACTTGGAGGACCAAGACTTTCCCATACTTACACTGCACTGAGACATAGCTTGCTGACAATTCTAAAGCAGAAATCCCATAAAACAGACAATTTCTGATGCAATTTAGCTATTCCTGCTCTTGTGAATTCCTGCTTATTTTTTTATAAGATTACAGCAAAGTAACCCAAGATTACATGGCTGCTTGCACTGTATTATTTTCAAATTCATTAGCAACATGGAAAACATTAAATAACAAAACTGTGAAAGTTACAAACAAAATCCTATAGCATAATGCAGTTAAAAGTATTTTTTTAAATCATAATATGTTGATAATGTCTTTAGAGATCTCTCCCTTGTTGCAGGGGCACCAGATTAAAGTGTTTACAAACAATGTCCCCTTCTTCCCAGTACAGTCAAGTGCTGGAACAGCCACAGAGTCCAAATACTTGCAAAGAGTGTGATTTCATCCTGATTGAATACAGGGTCTGCAGTGCTGCTAAGGACTTCAGTACTATTGTTTTAAAATAGTTCATAGCTATTTGAGCTCATTTGTTCAAAAATGCCTCCCTGTTTCTGGCTAGTTCTAAATAAACAAGATTCAAGGTTGGGATGCAAAGGTGTCACACCTGTTTCCACATAATTACTTAAAAGCTTTTCTCTGTAGACAGGTTTTTTTCCCACAGCCCAACAGGAAGGCAGCATGTCTGAATATAAAATTAATCATTACAGTAAAGACACATTCTGAAAACAAGCTCACCTTACATCCCCTATGGGATATTGGATGAAGTAGTGGCACTTTTAGAGAGTAAGTTCAATGTCAGCCACCTAAAGGTGCATTTTCATCTACATTATTTCACAGATTACACACATACACACACGTCTTCATAACACTTCCAAATGAGCTAGCATGGTTGGGCAGGTTGTCCTATATCAGGACATAAACAGTTTCATGTAAGAAAAAAGTGAAACAGAATGATTTACTGGCTACAGTTCCTAGATGGACGCTTTCACACTCTTATACTACTCATCTTAAAGGACACTGTCCACTTGGGAAATTACCCTTCTGTGAGAAAAACGAGGGATGAGTGCAAACAAGTACAAAATTCTGCTGGCTCTGCTGGTTTACAAGTCTGGCATTTCTGTGGCAGACAGAAAAGTTCACAGATAAATTTCTTTCTGAACAAACCTGAAGTGTCCCATATTTTTTCTCAGACCATGCAATTGCATCCATTTTTACAAAGAAATATGATAAGATCTTATCAATCTGGAAATTCCTTCTCTGCCAGCAGTATGTCCTTTCCCCCACCCTCACCCCACAAAAGAAGCAGAAGTTGGCAAGGGAATTTTGCTTTAAGAACCTAGGATCATTGGTCAAGAAAAACATAGATGAGAATGCAGAAATCAGGCAGTCAGTGGGTTTTTGGCTGCTTAGTTTGTTTCTTAAAGGCTTCCATAGCTCCGCCATCAGAGAACAAACATGGGAATTTTATATACAACCATGCTAGTAGTGAGCTTGGGTTTTATTGGCATCACTATTAATACAAAACGGGAGAACTACCAGACAATCTTCAGCTGTTTTAAACTAGTACAGACGCACTGGTGTCAACTAAATGATCTGATGGAGTATCACTGGAGAATGCAGCCCAAAATGACAACAAAGTAATAGTTCAGAAAACAGCCCTGCATTTCTGAGTCTTCAGAGAGTGTTTTTGAAAGTTACGAGCATTTGGAAGTTTGCATGTATATATATATATATATATATATATACACACACATATAACCCTTTTTAACGCTTTGATTATATAAGATTAAGACAAAACACTATTCTAATCCTAAACTGGCACATCCACTCATAGACAGATGATTTGATGCAATCTACAAGAAAAAAATGACTGCTAGAAAGGAATTAATTAAACTCAAAACGTATTCTGGGTTTCTTTTTTATGAAAGCTACTTTGGGGTATATGACCAGCCTTGAAGGTTCATTTATTCCTTGCTAATGAGAGAGGTGGGATTACTCAGACAGGAAGCAGGCCACCAGTTATTACAGCCCAGATCCTACTGAATATAGATGAATACTAATGAAATGTCTGAAAGAAAACAAGGGATACAGAGAAGCTTGAAATAAATGATGAGTCAAAGAACACTACAGCACTTAAAAATCCTCCCATTCTACCAGCTACCAAAAGACTTGGAAAAACATTTGTATGCGTGTCCTGTACCACTGTTGCTTCAGCCCCCAGGAAAACACAATTTGTTTTTCATGGTTGTATCTTCTCCAGCCATAAAAAACTGTATGTTTTTCAACACTGATATTTACTTTAATAAGATGTACATTAAGCTATTAAAATATTTGCATGCAAGAAAAGCCTTCTATTGAAATTACCCAAATGAATGAAACCTGCAGTGAAACAAGAGTGGAGCAAGACAAGGGTGATTTCCCACACTGATATAAGGTCAAACACACAGTAAAGACATAAGCCTAAAAAAGGTCACTGAGTAGTTCAGAAAACTGTCCTACAGCAGACCTGGTAGGTGTGGTGGACTGCAGGAAGAACAACCTCTTTGCACAGGAGGTAATGGTACTTCCTGTGATTGCCGCGCTGGCCCAGGAGTAAGAATGTGGTGCACACACAGTACAGTTCCCACAGTTGCTGCCTCCTCTGCAGTTACTACAGCCCCTGTGCCCACTGCACAAACCTTCTCTAGCCTGCAGTATGTACCGGGATGGATCCCTACATTTTGCTCTGGATAACCCATTGCCACTTCTCCAACTGTAGAGTGAAACTTCTTTAGTTGCAAGAACTAAATTAAAGATGCTGTTTTCAACAGGTGCTGCTGCTGGTTTTATCACCTTCAACTGCCTCTCAGCATCCTACTGAAGAAACTGTTGGGGACAGCTGTTAATTCATATTCCCATTAATTTAAAGGCTGAAGAAAGCACATAACAGTGTTAGAAAACCATTTTTTTACCTAAACTTATCTATTCTTTCTCTTAGCTCCAAGGACTCATATTACATTTATTTAAGATGACTGTTAAAACTGGGCCTTTATTATGGAGCTGTGTCATTCGTATCTTTTGTGTAACTTTGTAAAAATCACATAGGAACTCCCTGATTCAGGGGGAAAAATGCAGCAAGTTGATTCCCAGCCTCATTTCACTTGAATAATCATTTATATACATATAAAGAGGACAGAGTCAGAATTACCTACAATCTGGAACCAAGGTAAATAAAATAGAATCGTATGCTGGGGAAGAGAGGCAATATCATTCTTAAGGTGTTTGTAAGACACATATACTCCAGCATATTCCCCTTCAGCAACTCAGGTTCTAGTTTTCATCGAAATTCTCTGGTTTAAGACTCAGTTTTTCCACTTCTATGCTCCATAAGAATGGAGCAGATCACAGACAACACAAACAAGGGAACCTCACAAGAGAAATGCATCATCATCTAGGAACAATCACTATTTGAGCCTGGGTTCTCACCTCAGCACAAACACAGTTCATCCTCAAAAAGTACGTTCAGTGTTGGAAACGGCTCCTTTTTTCCTGCCAAACACTCAAACTAAAGCTCACTAGGGGAAGTTTAACCAGTGCTCTGCACACATTCTGCCAAGTACCCGTCCCCATTTGCTGAACACAGAAAATGGGGTTTGCACAACAGCTGTAGCACTGCAGCCAGTCTGGCAGTGCTGTAGCCATTGAGCTGTTCTCTCACAGGAAGGATGCGGAGCTCAACCTCAGAACATTAAGACCGTAATCATACAATAAAGGAACCAAAGAGACTCTTGGTTCCTTTGTGATAATAAAATTGTTCAACTATTACATCCTTGCTGAGTTCTTTTCCAACTTAAATTGAAATTAAAAATGGGACAAAGCAAGAATGAAACAACATATTAGTGTGGAAAAGTAGGGCACATGCTGATGCCTAAGGGAAGGCTACCTGGAGCAGAGGCTGGACAGAGTTAAGGAGTAAAATAGATATTTATTGAAAGGCCTTTACAGGACACCTGGGAATACAAGAGTCTGGCCAAGACTACTCCTAAGATGGACCCCAGGTCACCACCCCAGGGCTGCCAAGGTGGGCCTGCCACAGCCACAGCCACCCCACAGAACTCGGGGCAGCGCTTGCCATGGCCATGGAAACACCAACTCCTCATCCCACCTGAACAGCTGCCTACAGTTCAGAGATCTGAGTAACACCTGAACTCTTTATGAGACATTCAGCTAAGTACGCAAAGGATCCATTTGTTTCTCCTCTCACTGAAAAAGAAACTTTTCCTAGGTTTTATATCTCTGGGAATGGTAAGCCAAGAAATTTTGCAGATCTAAGGATTCCATTAATTCACACAGAACAGGGTTTATTTTCTACAATAATATACTATTTTCTGCCCTTTTTTATCAGTTTTTTATGCTGCCTCTACAAAACCAGAGTTAAAAAATATACCCCTTTCAGTTCAGTTCAAATCTCAGTGTCTTGCTCCATCACAAAAATACTCCTTCTGCAAGTCTTAAAAATATGAGTCCTAGTGTATCAAGATATATTAAATGGTAATATCAGAGACTGATGAAGTGATTTAGTAGATTTTCAGTTATCTCTCTCTCCCGCTTTTCCAGCAAAAAGATTTTAGCACTTCTTTTGGCCTTTGGTCATGGTCGTGATGAATAGCTTAAACAACTACCCCAAAACTAAATGCAATTTTTCTATCTGTTCTTAGTGCAAGTCAGAGACAAAAGAGTTACTGTTGCGCACTTTTTACATCATGTTATTGCAGCAAGGCTATAAAAGGACTTAGTCTGGTCAACATTTGTCTTGAATACAGACCTGTTTTCTCAACCCTGAAAGAAGTTTGGAAAAAAAAAAAAAAAGAAAAAAAGGAAAAAAAACACATAGGAATTCTGCATATCGCTGAAAATAATAAATATATGAATGTGGTATCTCCTCTAAGAGGAGCTGGATGCAATTTTGATATCAGAAATCTTTATTAAAGAGTACATAATCATATGTAAATAGTTCTAATCCAGGGACTGCATGGCACAAAGGGCAGATGGGATTTGTTTGACATGACAATTTTCTGCCATTGTTTTGGGATTACAACAAACCTGCAGCTAAACTAATTGTGCCAGGATGGTTAAGGTTGTGTCAGCACTTTCCTTGTAAACCTCTTATCCAATGGATTTATTACTAAATAAAAAGTTTTTCAAGGGGCTGAAACCTGGCATGAGAGACTGCCTTTATCTTGAGAGACTTTGAAAAAGAAATTCAGCTTGTCGTAATGGAAGGAAGAAAATTGCTAATTTGGGATGCATAACTTTCCACTGCTAATCTTACCAGCACCATGCATACTCTCCATGCTTTAAAAAATATAGGGAAAAATATTTTGTTGATGTAGCTTCATTTTAATTTAGAGAAAACAAAAATCCCATGCAAGCTACCTTTTCTTGTTATGGAGATTTAAAATTTTATACAGCACATGTAATGATTTTTCCCTGACTATCCAATACAGTGCCAGAAACAAGCCCTAATTGTACCCTTTGGTTACACAAAAGACAAAAATAGTCTATGAATTACCCAGCACATATTTATTTTTAAAAAAACCCTCTTGTGATAGGCATTTATTTTTCAATGGCAGCAATCATGGCTAAAAAGAAAGCCACCCTAAATAGAATTTTTTTAAAGAACTGTTATATGGCAAAGAGAACAAAAAAAGTATGAAGTCAAGGGGAGGTTCCTGAACTAGACTGGGAAGTATCATGAGGCCCTCAACTAATTGTAATATCCCAGGGAATGTGGGATGGCCCAAAGCAGGGCCTGGCTCCTGGTGCTAACTCCCAACCACAACCACATTGGTAAAACTCAGTGCCCAGCTAAGAGGCTGGAAGCTGAGAACTTCAAATATAGAACCACCACTAAAACATCCATTCTGGGAAAATGCTACTCATCACAACACCTCTTCATGTAGGAGCTAAGGCAAACTGAATTTCATATAAAGGTGAAGAACTTCTGACAAAGATTAGACAATGCACCATCCTTAAACATATCAAGTTATCTGCAGATTGTATTCTTTGTATTTCACATGATTTATTGTCCACTGGACTTTCAAAGGTAGTCAGGAGAGCAGCTCATCTTTTAAATAATTTGGCTATTCTTCAGGTATTTGAATCGTATCCCATACAAGCCTCATACGAACATTTTATCTGAAATTAGATTCAAAACATCTTGGATTCAAATACCCTCTACACTGGAGACCTCAAATTTAGCTGTATTTTGTCTTTTTTTACAAATACCTATTGCCAGCCCTGCCAACTCAGATTAGATTAAACAGCCACTCTGGCTTTACTCTAATACCCCTCATCACCACCAGCAAAGGTCTGAGCCTCAACAAGACACAATTGCAAATTCATTATCTTTAAGGAACACACATAAAATGACAGTTTTCTCAATATTGCTCCTCATGGACAGGTTTAGTGCTTCCCATGCAGTTCAGATGTGCAATGAAGCACTAGTACACCCTCCTGCATTGCAACTCAGGAGGAGGATTCTGGCATCAGTAGTCAAAAAACTCTGGTCAGCTCTTCTGCAGCTTTATCACTTCTGTGTGCCAAGAACAGTAAAAATAAAATAAATTCATTTTAAAAATCAGCTACTTGAGTCAGTAATTCAGCAGATACAAGCAAACAAAAGATCTGAAATGCAGTTCAGTTTTAATAAAGACACTCCCTTTAAAGAGCAGTTTAATGCCTAGATCACCCATTTCAGCCTTGTGACCCATCTATTGGAACACAGAGACGAGATCACAGCCCTTCAAATGGTTCAGCAAAGGCTTTGTACAGCCCCTTCTCCTTCAGTGAAGTTCCTTTCTAAAAGCTTTATTGTTGTTCAACTAGATAAAGGCTTGGCCTTTCTCTTTCTAACTTTTTTCTGCTCTCCCCCTTTCCTTGCTGAAAACACACATTTCAGAGAAAAGAAGACATTAAAGAGGGACGACAGAAAAGCAACCACTACCTGAGTAGTGCTTCATGTGAAAATGATTTTACAGAGTCAGACAGTGCCTGTTCTCCTGAGTAAATAACTAGACCCACACCACACCACATAGGATATTAATGTTCTTTATGAAGTGGAAAAAGACTCAGATGAGGCAGAGACAGAACTGGCAAAAGAAACATGCATTAGTTTTGCTTCAGGATGGCATGTCAGAATCTGTAAACCCCTTCCACGTCAAAGGGCATTCACCCTTCCCAGTTAGGACATGTGTGTTCATCTTTGTTCAAATGAAGTGTCTCACATTGTCTCTCCTCAGCCTTGTTTACCTACCTGGCGAGTCCCTTTTCTGTTCCATGCCCTTTTGCTGTACAACATCTGCTCCCTACACCAAATTAAGTTTAAGCCAGTGAGTCTGCTTAACCAAGCTTAGCTCAGCTTCTCAAAAACAGCTCTTCATACTGTACCCTTGTGCATTTATTAAAAAGTGTGTGTCCACATGCACACACACTCTTCATAGCTTAAAACATTAAAAAAATTAAATTCTTATTCATGTCAAGCATTGGCACATTACACAAAACTCTCCCTTTGTTGTCAGAATCATTTTCTTCATTAAACTGACACATACTACCAAATTAAATCTGCATAGGAAAAATAAACACACATTTTACTGCAGAGAATAAAATGAGAAATTATTCTAATTTGAGATTTTCTTTTAATCTTTTGTAACTACAGTAATTCAATCCCATATTAAACAAGCATTGCTTCTGCAGCATATTCCCTTGCAACAAAGAATACTATAATCAGAATATTGTTCATGATGAATACAGAAGAACCTTCAAATTGTCACAGCACTGGGCCACTAGCATCCAGAGAATTTTGCTGGATGTTGGAATCTGAGGCCTTAATCATCTAAGGACAGAAATACTACTTAGAGCCACCAACATTAAGAACTCATTGTACTGGTACTATTTAGAAATATGGTAAGACTTCATGTGCCTTGAGAGCTTCTATTCACTGAGGAAGAAAAAACAGTTAAAGCTGATGTTTGAAATGCATGTTACAAATACAACAAAATAGTGGTAGACTGACATGACCTAGCCATACACATATATTGTAAAGATTTGCATATACAGGACCCCACTGCACAACATTCCAATGCAACTCCACAGCAATTCCTTTACAGCCTCTACCTCTCCAAGCCTCTCTGAATGCTGTCATTTTGTACTCAAAACCATGCCATAAGGGATACAGTTTCTCTGTATCTTCAAAAGCAAACCATTTTATTCTAACAGAGACTGGGGTGGTGGGAAGAAGCAGGCCCTGCAGTGCTCACTGCAGGAGGATTGTACACAAATGTGTTCCAAAAGCTTTGGGAAATGAAGCACGTATTATAAAAGTCATTCCTGGGAAATGGAAAACAGCATATCTCTAATGCATTTTCACCACCTCAAAAATACTAAGAAATAAATAATTCATTCCCATCACAAAATTTCCTGGAGTTCCCACAATCACTGCCTTTAGTGCGAGGGAGCAGCAGGAGCGGGGATGAGGGAGGCAGGGGCAGTGCCCTGGCTGGCCAGGGGCACCGCCCCGCGGTACCTGAGCAAGGAGAGCAGAGCTGGCCAGGAGCAGCAGCCAGGACCGGGCACACGCCAGTGCCGCCCCCCGGGCCAGGGCAGTGCAGCGGAGCTGGGTCAAGCCAGGAAGGCGAGTCAGGATCAGCGAGATAAACAGCCCGCAGCAGGCAACAAAGCTCAGGCAAGCTCCCAGGCAGAAGCACAGAGGTCTCCAGCACAGCTTCAGGGTGCTCTTCCCACAGCACCTGAGCTGAGGGTTCACAGCTGCCCCCCAGCAACGCTGCCTTTGAGTCCGGGCAGCAAACCCATGGAAGAGGGAGGGGTTGCAATTAAGGCCTGACACCTACTAATTGAAAGCAGGTGTGTTGTGGAATCCAACTTGAGCTGGCAGCACCAAGTCATTGGCTGTTACTACACCTACTTACCTCATTCTTAACTAGCTTGAGCTTCTGGAAGATAACAAATTCTGAAATGCTTTTATAGCGCTAAGAACATCAAAATGACTGATAAGATGCAGGGAGTTATGAAGCCACATGTAATGAGGCTCTGAAGATCATGAGAAACTGATTTGAGCTGCACTGTTTAAAATGTCATTGGTTTGTTTTTGACAGTTCTTTCTGATCTGACATGGTGCATTTGGGAGACACATTCATAATGGAGAAAATGTATGCATTATATATAAACACACACAGACCTCCCTACATACATAGATTGTAGAGCTCCCAGCTTTCTCTCACTGCTAACAGTTTTAAATGTAGACCAATAAGACAATTTTTGTCTTTCAGTTTGTATTGGTTTGCTAGGGATGTAGAAAAAGCTTTTGCAGGTACAGGACATCAGTTTGGTATCCTGAAACCATTAGTCTGGCATGTTTAAAGTGTGACGAATATGGTTAGCACTTACAGCATGTTTATTCTGCCACCAGTGCTTCAGTTACAAAACAAAACACCATTCTTGAGCTCGAGTGGATGCTTATTACTGAGTTACAACCTTTGCATCCAATGTGCGAGGCTATTACTGCTACAGGGTATTAAATCTGCTGTGGCTCAGTGGAGAAGGGAAATTGCAGTTACTGCAAACCACATAATTCATCCATATAGTTGAAGTGTGAGCAAGAGAATGTTGAGATATTATTTCACACATTTTCGAGAAGAGAGATACAGATGTTCTCACCTTACAGCTGAATTTGCCAGGAGTAATGATAGAGAGGGAACACCTTGCTGTGCTGTGCCTTTGGAATTCAGCTCTGAAGAAAATACATCTTTCATTTTTTACATGCCACAGTCTCACACAAAGTTACTTTACACTGGAAGGATTCATACTTTGCTAACTGCTTTAAAAAGTCACTCAGTATTATTAAGTGCTCATTTAAAGTAACATTTGTGATCTGCCAAACTACTTAACAGCATGCAGTAAGAAGTTTTAAGCCATTATCAAGCTTGCAGTTTTATATAATAAGGAGAATGAGTTTAAATAAAAATCACTTTCAAGTAGAGGAATGATTAATCATTGCTGTTCTCTCCTTCGTTTGTATTCTTAGCAAAAGTTGTCAACCTTTGTCCCAGTATTAATGGTGAGTTTTATGCGACTGTACGTGGTATTCTTAAACTTGATTAATTAGCAAGGCCACATTTTATTTGAAAGTGCAGAATGGAGTCACATTTTCATTCAGTTCCCTAGGGAACTAATTATAAGGTCTGCTCCACATACATCACAACAATATCTCCTATATGGCACAAGTAATTATTTAGATACTGTAAATATCCTTCCAAATACTTAAAACAGAACAGCTTCAGCTATTTTAAAGTTTCAGTAGAAACTGGTGCTAGCCTCTACTGGGAAGTTCCACATATTCCCTGCTCAGGAAAAACAGCAGGTACTCAGCATCATGAAAATGTAAACTCTCTAATGGGAATTTATCTGAACCAGTATAAAGGAAAAAAAATGAAGAAAAGGAGAACGTAGTAGTTAAGATTACACAACCCGTTAAAAAAAAATGAACATAAATGTTTAACAACCCAATGATGTTGTTTTTTCTCCCTTAGCTCCAAGGCAGCAATCAATTCTTTCTATTCTCCACCCCCAGTACACTGGAAACTGGCAGTTTTGCTGCATTAAAAATCACAGTAGAATATGCAAAAGCCCATCTTTTAGAAAAGGAAAAAATCCTTCTTTCCCATCTTGCATTAGCCTTGGGGCAGGGACAGTGGACTAAGGAGTGGCAATGGCTGAGTAGTCATATTCCTGGAGCCTTGGGGATGGAGTCCCATCACACTACATGTACAAAGACATCAAAAGAAGTTTTGCAGCAGTATGAGACATCTCCTAAACTCTACACCAGAACTGGAAATTCAGCTGCTACAAAACCACAATTTACCACTCAGAACATACACAAGGAACAAAAACACTGCCTTGGAAAGCGGCACAATGGCTGCAAAGTAGCTGAGGAGCTACACCAAACATCAGTTTACTTCTTTTCTGGCTTGTGGAATTCTTGACTTTCTTAGGCTGTGCTCCAATTCCCAGGATTTGCCCCTAAAGGCGAATTTTAGGGGGAAAAAAAAAGGCTATTTGATTGGCTCCAAAGCTCTTCTAAATTGGATGATACAGTGCACATCAAGCAGTAGAACAGCTTCCATAGCAACACACACTCTCTCTGCTTAGTTATTTCTAGGGCATCTGTCAGTGACTCTGCTCCCTGCACGCAGTTGCGGGGAGGGAAGGTTGCTCGCAGCCTTGTAAACAGCCGCCGTTATTTTCGAAGTGTATCTGTATTATTGTCAGAGTGCACCTTGTGAGGGCAGGCAGCAGCAAACTGCTCTTCCAAATTGATTATAATACAGATTTATATTTACCAGCATCTCCCAAACAAAGACTTCAGTGCAGTCTACAAATACTGAAAAAAACACCCTGCAAGAGCTCAGAATTATAGATTAAACTTTCTGAAGTCAGAAAAATAAATTACACAAGATCATGCTGTCCAGAAATACACACCAGCTATGTTGAAGCAGAAAACAACTGTTTCCACATAGGAAAACAGTCAAATATTTCTAAAATCTTCTCCAAATCCACGTTTTCTGAAGGCATATCAAATAGGTGAAAGTATTAATTTATCTCACCATCACAATACAGCAAAACAAACCAAGAGTACAACTTGAAGTACCATATGCATGTCAAATCACAAAAATTTGTGCCATTATAATGCTTTAGTTAAAATTACTCTATTTCATCTTTGAAGATTTTCTCATATTAGTTCACAACTTACACAGTATCAGTAGCTCTCCTTATTTTCATCACCTTGGAAACACCATTACCTGCAGGAAAACAAATACCAGAAAAATAAATATGGATTTATTATTTATAATACAAGAAATTTTTAATTCAGAATCTTCTATTTGATATTCTTAAAGAATTTTACAATAACTGAGACATTTTGTATCCAAGTAAATCTCTTCTGTAGCTGGGTAATAACAATTGTGACCACGATTTTGAAGATTATTAGTAGAGATAAATAAACAAGTGAGGTTTGATGAGTGCCTAACATTTCTCTTAACAACAAAACCAGAGGACTTCTGAAAAAGAGATGGACCGAATTCAAGAGAAATGTACTTTTAATGTTAGATACTGCTTTTTTAAAAAATGTCTGAAATGGAAATATAAAAGAAAACAACAGGTATTACTGTTCTAAGTAACAGCTTTAGGAAATGTCAGCAGCTCCTGAAATCATTAACAATTAACATTATACTTCACAGGAAGAAAATGTAACTTCTGTTTGCTTATTATTTAAGATTTTGATAAAATGAACTGATGGGTGTATTAGAAGTAGCTCAGTCTAGTTTTTAGTAAACAACACTGAACGAGTCACCAAGAATACACATGAAGCACACAGTAGTTAAATGCTTTTGTCTTTGGGGTATTTTGGAGTCTACTACCATATTCACTGAACAATGAGTTAGTGGAGAAGATACAAAATGCTCTGCATATAATAATAGCAAATATATTAACGAAGAAGAAAATATAAAGGAAGGAAAAAAATACTTTATCTGGAGAAGAAGAAAATTCAGTTTTTTATTACCCACTCTCTGTCCAAAACAGCCAGTATGTGTTGATCTTCAAGGCATGTAGCAAACTTCATTTAGTTTTATTTGCCATATGTAAATGTATTTTCTGGCATTTGGAAAGAGACAGAATTTGATGGGACTTGCAGACAACAAAACTTTGTAGAACTCTTTACCAATGTTTACTGTTGCAATTAGTAATTTAATTTTTTACTCTTGCTTATGCCAGGGTTGCTTATATCCTTGGAAATAGTATTCAGGGTTCAGTAAAAGGGAGGACACCTGCAGAGCAAAGGAAAGTGGAGGACACCAAGTGTGAGGACCAGAGGGAAGTGTCAGGGAAACAGACATTTCAAATAGGTTGGAATAGTCTCATTATGGTACACACTAGTAAAGTGCAGAGCCTGTGAGTTGATACTCTTTTGCCATCAACAGTAACTGATGAAATCAGCAATAAAATGCAAGTCTCATCTCATTAGATTGCTGGCCAATTAAACCATTGCTTACTGCTGCTTCATCAGCTCCAGAAGCAATGGGAGTTGCAATGGTTCTACCTTCAAACACATGGTAAATGAAATAGGTACTTTATCGAATTTGAGTGGTTAAAATGGAACTCCTTTTTAAGTATCGGAAAATATAAGCAAAGGTATCTTAGCAGAAAAAAGGTTTATGAAAGCCACGCATGTGTACAACTGTCTGCCAGCTTCATTCTCATCTGCACAGCTGTGTGCCAGCTCTATCAGCCTCCTACATCACGTAACAGTCCAAGGCATCTGCTCCAGAAGTTTTTCCACAAGACCGGATTTCCAAATGACGTTCAAGGCATGAGGTCACACAATGCTGATAACAACAAAGCCAGATACTGAATAGTTTGTTCACCATGTAAGAATCATTCAGCCTCAGCACTGACAAAATTGAGGTTGGAACTGTCTCTGGTGAGGTCACTTGAGTGGTTTATGAAGTGTTTTAGCAGCACTGCACAAACCCAGCCCAAGATGCTACTTAGATCTGTGCAAAGCAGCCCTGCATGTCCTCTGAGAAATGTGTACAGTGCAGAGCCATGGAAGTGGTGGCATCATCTGAGAATCCTGTAAAACCTGCACCTTCTGGCTTAGCCTGAACCCATACCTGGAATCACAGAGTTGTTAGCTGGAATACGAAAGAATTATTGCTATTATCTACCTTGGTTTGCAAGCACAGGCCAGCAGTATTGCATGTCCAGCTCTGAGCTCTCAGCAATCAGCCACAGTCAGTTAGAGGAGCTACTGCAGAACTCGGTAAAAGCTAGAAAATTGTGAGTCACATTTCAACCATAATATAGACAGTATATAACCACAGTAGATTTGAAAGGCTAAATCAGTATGTATCAGCTATTATAACTCTTTACAGCTATTATAACTCTTTAATTGCTGTTAGGAAGAAAGTTCTTATTTCTCCTTTACCTATAACTTTTGCTGTTCCCTGTGCAAAAGCTTTGCCATTCCCAGGAGCAAGCTGGTTCAGAGGAGGGGATCAGGACAATCTGTGTTAGTCGGGGTGAGATCTGTCAGTGTGCTCCTCCGCCCAGGCACGCTGAGGGCACTGCAGCAGCAGAGCCAGCCCAAGGAAAGGGGCAGGAGCAGGGCAGCAGGCACTGCCTCAGCTTAGCTCCAACAGCACACATATTCACAGCAGAATTCTACAGGAACTGCCTTCTATCAAAAAGTAGTGTGATAGCACCAGAGAGCAGATCAGAAGCATTCTGTTTCTTTGGGAAGAAAACAGGCAGCTCTTTCAAACGCCTACTAGTGACTTTAGTATTGAAATGTTTTTCTTACAAAATCCAGCATGTAATTCTTTAGATCATGGCAGAGATAGAAGCAGTAACAAACCAACATCAATAACTAATGGGAATGTTTAATGAAAGTGCCATTTTCATTAACTGAGAGTCAGTCTGTGCTCTTTGTAGCTTAGTTTTCATTGGTAAGTGTCTCTAAAATAAGGCACATTCTAAATTCACTCAGAATTCAATACAAAGATTCCAGACCAGGATATTCTTCAAATAGTCTCTAGATATATTTTTCTTAAATCTCACTCAAGCTCTAAAATAAACCTTTGTTGTACACAAGCTTCATATTGGCTCTTAAAACAGGACTAGACTTAGCTCTTAGAACAGGACTCCTAGCTAATAGTTTCATTTCTATCCTGAAAGGCAGGACAGAATCTCTCCCTCTTATGCTTCCAGTTTTTGGCAAAGCTAACAGGAAAAACCATAGGAAAAAAATATATGATAGCTGAATCCCTAGTGCAAAATAAACTGCCATAAATAATTTTACAATATGAATGCTAATTTAAATTTGGCCGTATTTCTGGCAGAGCAGCATTCTGTTTACAAAACTCTGAGTGCTCTACACTCTACTGTGAATGCTCATTTAAATTTATCTGAAAGAGGAAGGTGAGCCCAATTCAACTTATTTTCATGCTGTGTTAGTTAGCTTTCACTCACTCACGAGATAACAGCACATACCTTCCCTGGCACACTATGAATTGCAAATAATTTATCTTTTGCAGCAGTGGCACAAACCAACAGCAACTAAAACTGGGACTTCCTTACAAGCAGGCAGAAAGACCTGTATCTTCTGTAAAACACATCACATGTGCCAAGGTACAGGGGAAAGGACGAGAGGAGAAAAAGTTCTCTCCAGTTTCACATAGTGAACCAGGTCACAAAACAATTGAAACATTCTTATGCTCACTGAACTGACTGAAACTCTTTCAGTTATTTCAGAGTGAAAAAAAAAAATTGTTTGGGAGCACCTTCAAAAAAATCCAATGAAGAATTGTGTCATCTAGTCAAAGTCAATAAATGAACAATTAAAAAGGGACAAAATATTTGAGAAAAATTAGTTGAAATAATTCTCTGCTTTAAGAAAATGTTTTAAAGTTACCAAAACTTGGGCGTTTCCAATAGCTCACATTCAATGCACTTACAATGGACTATTTTTGAGAGAACCAGAAAAGAAAGCCTTACAATATTTTTCAAAAATTTTTTGTATACTTAGAATGAACCAAATTATCTCATTGAAACCCTAATGTTTCTTTCCTGCAGCTACACTGCCCATGTCAGAATCAGAAAGTATGCCAGCAGAACCAGATTCAGAATTGGTATTTCTCATTTAAAACTGATGAATCTGTATCTTTTTATTCACCAAGACCCCCTATACAAGGGGGTCTAGTCCATATACATGAACTTAATAGGTATCAGGTGGTTAATAGATGATTTAACAAGAGTGTTGTTGTAAAAAAGAATGTTAGGAAATAAAAATCAGCTACTCCTACCAGCATTAGTTACCCAAAGCAATGGTCAGGTTTTGCCATATTCTGTAAGATATATTAAAATATTAGAAATTCCTATTTCAGCAACCCAAGTGCACTCAGCCACCTAAAATACATCCTAAGTATTCTGTCAGCAAATGTATGTCCTATTACATAATTTAGGGTGATGGACAAACTCTCATGGATGATGGAGAAGTCAGGTGATGAATATATTCTCCAGTGAACTGCTATACAGCAATTAGGCCTGCTCACATTAAAGCATTTATTGAAGGCTCACCAGGATATTGGACATTGTCCTCATGAGAGCAGAAAACTTCATTACAGCAATCAAACAATGATGCTTCCATATAAAGGAAAATATCTTTAATAAAGTCATCCACAACATCTTTATGCAGTCAGTTACCAGTCCAAAGCCAAGATAAAGTGTAAGTACAGTAAATCAATATTTTAAAATATAACATAAAACCCTTAAGTGTTACAAAAAGAATTCTGTCACCTCTTTAATTCAGTTGAAAGTCAAGCCCAGAGAAACACACCTACAAAACTGGTCCTGGTGCAAGACTGACTGGTGAAAATAAACATATTTAGCTGCTACTCAATTAGAGACAATAATTGCTCAGTAGCATTGTTCATAATCAGCTGCAAAGACTTTAAAACCATCAGGGAACAAAAACAGCAAAGGAGAAACACTGCCCCAAATGATGAAGCAGCACTTCAACCTGCACTGTTTTATTTGTGTTTCAATAACTTTTGTAACTCACTTTGATTTGGAAGCATCATACACACAGGAACAGGGTCAATCAAAGGACAACACTTAGAGGACGTGAAACCAAAGAAAGATCAAGTTACATGAATTCAGGATTTGGGTCACCAGTACAAAATGGAAACAGCAGCAAATGTCATCAATAACCAAAAAATTGTCAGGCAAACAATGAAACTAAGAAAGGACGACCTTAAAGCAGCTTTCAAATAAATTTCTTGTAACCAGACTGCAAAGATGAAAAGGTATTTTCCTCCAGTTAACTTGAACTGAGAGAGATGAAGGGGAATGACTGGAACTGAAAAAAAAAAAAGGAAAAAAAGAGTGACAGACTTCAGAGACCGACTCAGCTGGATACCAGTAACACTAGAACAAGAAACAGACATTCCAAATGATCGGAAAATTAGATTTAGAAACAAGAGAATTTGTATTTGTATTGCAAGTATTTCTGAGAAGAAAGAAGCAAGATAAGGAAGAAACACAAGGAAAATTGATATTTCCATGATGCTTTCTCCAAGACTAAGTTTCTTGGTTATTTTGAGAAATGAAAACTTCAATAAACATCAATTAGAACCTTCTAGCAAAGCTGTCCAGAAATAATCAGTGTTTCCTAGTGACCAACAAGATATATCCAAATGGTCCCTGATATTCACTAAGTCTTCAGTACCCTAAGTAAACGTATAGTTTTTATATTTTTACTCATATACAGGCCACTCTATAGTCTCCAGGAGTGATGTTTGTTTTTCCAGACTAAAAATCCAGTTGTAAAACAATTCTCCATCTATCAATAATACACAAGAAAAAATACAACTTGCTATGCCTATTTGAAGAACAAATGAACTAAATGACCTTGCTATTGGACATAATTTGGCAGATATATCATGTAATTTATAATATCCCCCACCCACAAAACAAAGGTTGGGTCCTCCCAAACACGGATCTAATCAGGGACCGGTGGATTACAGCAGCCTGTAAGTGATGTTACCCTGCCACTTCTCAGGGCCGTGGGGACTGAAAAGCACTGCCTCACAGGAGCAGCTGTGGAGCAGCTGTGCAGCCACAAACTCCATCACCTACGCTGGAAATGCCCAGGACTGGTGCATTTCCCGTCCTGTTGCAGCTGTAGTGCAACAGACAATGGAATATTTTTACCTATCATGAGAGGAGGCAGAACCTTCTGGTAATTTAAAGAAAAATTCATACAACACTTAAAAATCTTCAGATGATCAAAATGTCTAAAACTGCTTTACAAAGAAAGTATTTAGAGAGTAGGAATGAAAGAAACCTGAAAAGAGTCTGGCATTGTGATCTCACGTTGCAGGGCATGGGATGTACCTTCCCTTCACTTTTGAACATCCACAGAAAAAGAACTCTTGAGACCAAGTGGCAGAAGATTAAAAAGTCATCTTGAAAGAAGACTTTTGACACTATCTCAAAATAAAGAAATAAAAGGCAGTTTCTTAACATGCTCTCTGGTTTAATATTTCACTTCTGCAATGTTCCACTTTGCTGCTGAGTGACAGAAAAGGAAATAACAAAAAGCCTTTTGGGGGTCCATATCTTGCTTTTTTTTCTGTATATTGTAAGAAGAAGTGACAGAGCTGATCATTAAAAATGTTACAATTAAGTCCTGCAGTCACCAGATGTACAGCTGAAAAGTGGGATCAATCCTGAAAATTATATCACAGGTAAAGAGAAAGAAAAACTGATTAATAAACAGAGGAGTGCTTCACACCCAGGGCCGCAAGCATTCCCTGTGACACCACTGCCTCCTCGCACCTCTGGGTTAACCACAGCGGTGTCTGACAGCAGAGGAGCTCCAAGCGGTAGGAACGCCCCATGCAGATCTGGAGAGCTCTGAAAGCATTCCACATGGACTAGGGGGGGACAGAGGGGCAGGGCAGAGCGGGCCCCATCGACACACGATGGATTTTGGAACCTTTCTTTAAACAACAGCTAAACTGTAGAGCAGAGGGAAATGCAACACACAGCCATTCAAGGATAGGAAACTGAACTGCACCTATTTTTCCAGCAATAAAGTTTCAGCAGGAAGAAGTTATTCTGACTAAACGTAGATCTTTCAAACTTATTAGAGAAATTATAAGCAAAACAGGCTTACTTTGGGTTTTATTTTAGAGAAAAGTAAGGAGAAGGCTCCAAACCAGGAGTCACATTTTCTTTGGCAAAGACTTCTTTTGTCACTTATCTTATTCTGAACTCACTGAAGTGTAGAGGCTGCTGTGAACTGCAGCCAACCAGATCAGAAGGAGCAAAGGGCAAAGGGAGGACTGCGAGCTGCCGAACAGATGGAGCCATTAACTACACTGGGGGAATCCAGTCAAGGCAACTGAGAATAACTGGCAAGGAGCATGGCTTTCAAGGGCATTTAACAGGAAACTGGGATTTTTTGGACTTTTTTCTGCTTTTCGAAGTTGGCATTCAATCGTAGTTTCTTTCTGTTGCCTGTTGCCTCTCAACTATTTCAAATCCTCACCTTACCATTGCAAATCTAGAAAAAGTGCTTATTTTTGAGCTACAAGAAAATGGAAAATCCCCTAGGTCTCTGGGCAAGGGTTCAAAATGATATTAAATATTTTAATAATCAGCCCTAAAACTTTTAAGTGGTTCCCGTGTTGCTGTCAGTCAAGACCCTGACTTGTCTGATCATCTGCTTATTTTCCTGGTCTTACTGTCATCCATCTATCAAAAAAAACCATGATCTTTTGAGACACTGTCTCTGCAGCTGCTGCTAATTTCAGTCTCGATTTATGGAGCTTATGTGTTTTGGAGATCAGATAGAAATGCGTCCTAAAGTTGATAACTGAACAAACATGAAGATTCACAAACACAGTATTTCATACACATATTCTGGCAATTTTCAAAAATAACGCTGAAACTAGAGGACTCAAATGTATCTCAACATTTTCCAGACAAGCAGAAAAATATACAAAGATATAAAAGTTTCCCAAATGCTACTATTTCCTGGAATGCTAATCAAAAGTTTAGCCAGATTTTAAAACCATGAGAAACTTCTGCAGAAGGGTATTTCATAGCACTACTTGCATTGTGCAATTTGTCAGCCGACTATATGAACAAAATTTTGAAGTCATGCAAGAATCCATCAAAACAGATGCTGCACTGGGAAGAAGAATGCTTGGATTCTATTTCTAGGGCTAGGCCAGACCTCAGATAAATCCTGAATCTCTTCTTTCATGCTCATCATCTGTTTTGCCTGCTAAAATTGCAGTCATCATATTTCTGCAATGGCAACAGACCTTCAAAACTGGCCAAAGTCCTTATTTTCTAGTTTGACATTAATTGCAGCAATAAACCAGGTATCAAGTGCTGATGCAAAGGCAAAAATCCGTAGCTGCCTGGCCATCAAAACACAATCTGAAGGTGAGCAATATTTTTAACTTACTGTGTTGCAAGAGTTGGTGAAATAATTGTGTGCACATACACAATATGCAACACAGAATAATCTTTCATTTTATGCATTTACAGGCTCCTTAATTTAAAGTTCCAAGTTTTCCAATTCCCTTTTTGCTATGTCAGTTTTACTGTGTGAAAAGATGGAAATTATAGTCTTACACAGAAAAGATGCCTACTGAAGAGATAAAATATGCTTTATAGAAAAAATCAGACTCATATGAGCTTTGTCTATTATTTTCTAATTAGATGTCAAAGCAACAACTGAAAGAACCATCTCAAGAAGCATCTGAGATCAGGAAGCTGAAATGGTGAGAACAGACAATGGTTCACTAGGCACAGGTTTTGTCAGCATTTTGTTCTCCTTTGATCAGATGTTGAAACAAAGTAACCCAGAGATTTATCAAGAGGGGAAATACTGTCCAAATAAATAAATTCCTGTTTTGGCAGATTACCGCATATCTGAGAAACTATGTCACATGCAAAAAATCATCACATATGAGGAACAGAGAACCTTGCATTAAAAAAAAAAAAAGAGATTACTCTTTTTAATTTGAGCAAGAACCCTCCAAATAATGGTATGGATGGCAGCGTGTACTGTGTTGGCAGATACTATAAGGATCTCTTCATACTGCATGTAAGATTTGCCGTTCTCCTGCCTGTGAAGAACCAATCAGAACAACTCACAGAGCCTTTCATAAAATTCTGACGTTTGCCGTGATCTTTTCTGAGGCTCCTCAGACCCAAGTGCTTGTTTTCCAGAGAGCGGATACCTGTGACCCATTGTGGAGTGTATTTCTAAGTGACTGTAGGGTTACATAACAAATATGCACATATTTTTCATCACATGAGAGAGAGCAAACCTGTTGGTTCTGTAAGATGAGCATTGTCAGCATGCATGGTAGTGGAGAAAAGACTTGAAATTGTCCAGGGCAGGAGCTGGATACCCCTGGTGTACCCCCAGTACAGCAGAAAGGTGAACTTACTGGGATCACACCAAGTGATAGAACTGAGCTTTCTGTGGAACTAGAGTCACAAAAGGGTACTACAATAAAAGGCAAAGTTGAAGAAAGTTGTAAAGAGCAGGAGCTGGTTACAGCCTGCCTTCTTGAATATGCATCCCTCCTACTACAAGCTGGCAAGCGAATTTTTTCTCACAATATGGTGCACCACATGCATGTTTTTCACTGCTGTAGTTTCCTGGAATAGCTCAGTATACAGTAAGATATGGGGCATTGGCAAAGGAAGAGAGGAAAGAGGTCACATTCAGAGGAATCCCAAAGTATCTTCACTTCTGTTTAAAATGCTTCAATCTATATTCCTGGAACTGGTCCTGCTAATTAGAAAAGAAAAACATAGCATAAAATCCACTTCTTATTTTTTAAATAACCCTTCTTTACAGTGGCATAAATTATTGCTCTTTAATACAGCAGACAGTGCAAGGATTTGGTCCTTTTAAATTATGTTATCAGGGAGACATAAATTTAAGGAGTTGATATAACCTCCCCATTACTTAGCCAGTTCACTACTGAGTCCTAATCTCTTAATACATAAGATATTGTATAACATTCAATCACACATTACATTGGTGGTACATATTAGCAAAAACTACCTATTGCCTTTCATTTTTTACGAAAACATGTTTATTTTTTCAGTTAAAATAAAAATGTATTATCATGACTCAAATAATAATTTAATCTGAGCAATTTAGATCTAAATATACAATATTTAATTAACAGTGTTATGGCTATCTACAATTCAGGCATCATATCAACTCGAAATTTTGTTTCTCATGTGGTCATCATTTCTGCAGAGGAAACTGCACAGAGAGAAGGTGGCTCCCTGGAGGATTTCCTCATTTCTACAAAGAGATGATGTCTTGCTTTGAGAATAATACGAATACCACACAAAATTTGTCTGAAAGAAACTTTGAAATTAGGTTGACACCAGTGTCTGGGAAATTGATGTCTTACACACAGTACAAAACACACCAAGGAAGTTCCAGCAGTGTAAAATGCCAGTCAAACCCATCTCAAGGCTACTTTCTTTTTCAAGCCTATATTCTTGTTACATATATTTTATAGCTCCTGGTTAAGATTGTGTAGGTGCTGAAGCATCCCACTATGGGGCAAAAGTGTTGCAAACCAGTGAAACTAACAATGGCTGCCAGAGCTAAGTTAGGACTGACAGGTTATGGGGGGAATTGTACCTTTAAAATAGTTCTGTAAGGAGCCAGAACTTGGCATCAAATGAAGCAGGTGCTTCTATTATCAGCTCAGATTGGTTTAACAGGATCCTTTTGGGGCAGTTATTTGGCTAAAACTGCAAAATTTCAAGTCCCTGTAAGTTCCCTGCTGAGGGAGAGGCAGAGCACAGACACTGAACGGGAAGAGGGAATAAAACTGACAAAGAGGCTTGACAGAACACAGTAGGAGAAGAAGACTTGGTGCTTTGAAGGAACACTAAGGAATAAGAAGCAGGATGATCAGAAAAGTGATCAGAAGTGATGATCAGAAAAGAAGTTCCTCTGGAGCAGTCTGATCAGTGTCCACCTGAGAACTGTACTTCCAACAGCTGCCTTATTTGAAGCCTTCCCTTCCATTATGTACATCATCACACTGGTGCAATTAATGTATCCCCAGTCCAACATTCAAAATACATTGAAAGCACCCTAAATAAAAGTCAGTTAATATGAAGGTTATATATATAAAAAAAAGCTTATCCTAAAATAAGCTGTCAAGCACAAATACAGAATATAAATTCTAGCAGAAGAATTTGGATAATGCATCAGTTTGCAGCAAGTAAAATTTCTCAGGTAAATTACACAAGAAATGGAACAACTAACACATAAGCACCCACATAGATATGCCTTAGAATGCAAACACTAAGAACAAATATAACCAGCAAAGAAAACAACTGGTGATGTTCAATCTTATTTTATTTTTTGCCAATAGCAGAATAACATGAAGGTGGTGACAGACTACATGAGGGACATCTCTTAGCAAATGTAACAGAAAGAACAGGCCTGAACAGACGAAAAAGGAGAAGGTAAATATCCTGTACCGTGATTTTTGAGGAATGTTTTCTGTCATTTACTTACGGAATCATTTTCCACACATGCCCATGATAATATTCCCTAAATAGATAATGATGCAACTCTATAGGTAAATAACTTCAAGGCATTTAGGAGACAAAATGGTTTGAGCCATCTTACGTAAATGAGTGGAAGAATGCTTAGTATTTGTTTCCTTCAGTAAAGTTCCAGCCTAAAACAACAGAAAATGGTACCTACATTTTAACGATTATAAAATTGAGTATTTGACAGTAGCCTATTTGATTAAATCTCAGAGAACAGTTTCCCTGATATATTATTCTCCTGCCTTTCCCTCCTATTTAATAAGCCAAACATTAGCACATTGCAACAACACAAGATTTGGTTGGGTGGCAGTTGTTGCTGGGGGAGTTCCTTTCAGAGTTTGTGCATTAGTTTTCCCTAACCTGTTATAGATATAAGCATTTTATGAATTTCCAAATGATTTCCATTCTAACATTACCAGAAGAATACTGATGACAAAAGGAATTTTCAAACAAAACCACATTGTGGTTAATCCCAAAGTACAAACACATTCACGTGTATCTCAGCAAATCCCTGTTTTGTTCTAAACATTTTGAATACAGCTTCTACAGTACAGCGTTTCATACAAGACTTTATTCTAATGCAGAAAGGTTGAAAATCCTGTTTATTTGTTTACCTGTTCCATCAGCTTCTGTTCTGATAATCTGCAGAGACCCAAGTTATAAAACACAGTAAGGAATGGGTAAGTTTAGAAACAACAGATCACACACTCCTGTAAAGAGAGGAACCTAAAACCAGGCAAGGTGTTTAGGAGATGGACTTTCAAAACCACGAGGTACCTGGATATGAAAGTAGAAAATTTACCATTAGAAGAAAGTAGAAAACTTACCATACAGAAGCAATGTCTGAGTGAGCTCAAGGTTTTGCATTATCGGTTGCTGATTAAAGTGTTTTCCACATTATTCTTTGATGGCTTAACTATCAATAATTAAAAGACACAAATAGCCAAATCAGTCTGAATGCTGTTCTTTCCCATTCTCTACATATCAAGAATCTGCTGCTGTTGCCCAAGCACACATACCACCACTGCAGAGGCCAGTTTTCAGATCTCCAGTTCACCTGTGGTCACTTGCAGCAGTACCCCAGCACTGTAAGAGAAAGGTGGCAGAAGTTAGAACATATCACAAAAGAGATTTAGCTTTAGGCTTCATTAATGTTTCTGATTTTCCCCTTTCCCAGCTATTCATTTCTTACCAGGAAAAAATATTAATAGTGACCATCATTGCAGTTTCTCTATATGTATGAGGAAAATGTTCTTTCTAGCACAAATAGATAATAGATAGAAATAATATTTTTATCCTATAAAATCATAAACTTCACATATGTCCTTTATGAATGTTCATCATATTTATAGAATTGAAAGTCACAGCAAAACGTGAGTGATTGGATCAGAAAAAAAAATTAGTAGCTGGTGGTTTTAATTTTTTGTGTCAGAATTTAGAACCATGTAGGAAACAATTTCATGTTTATTGACTTAGAATAGTTGAGATTTCTTTTTTCTGGAATCTGTGAAACAGACTCTATTCATCTGCTTTGTTCCTGATCCCCATTTTCGGGTGGCACAATTTAAATAGTGCATCTTTCACTGACAGGTTCCTTCATGTTGTCAAGGAAAAAAGTTTCAGTTTTTCTTTATATTTTTCAGGTCTCCTTATGCTTATTTAATGAAGCATAAATATGGATGGCACCTTTTTCCTTACAGCAACTGAAAACTTACAAAAATACATTCAGCTGCAAAGCACCTCTCTTTTAGCCAGGTTTTAAATAGTTCCCTTGGTTTTCCATTATTATACAGAGACCTTTACTCCCTTCACACGTGTGAGCCTTACCATCTCTAAAACAACTGTCCACATAAACCCATCATGCTGATGTCAGGAAAAGAAAAAACAAATGGAACACTCAGAACAAGAAAATCCTTTCACACAGAGATGCATATTATTATTAACTTCATTTTCACTTCTTACAAGCCAAGTGCTCAATACTAAAGTCTGTATGTCATTCTTTCCTCTTTAACTGTAATTAATCCTACGAAGAGTCTGTCAGGAGTATTTTAAAGTACTTATTATTTAAAATATTGATCTCTGATAAGTTCTTATCAAAATACACCTAGAAGCACCAGAATTTTTGCATGGGCTGTTTTCTATTTCTGGATTGAAATAATGGGGTTTTGTCAGGAATATCTTGTCAAGTGATTCCTGTGCCAATGCCATAGTTCAAAATCTGAGGGCACCCCTAAAAAGTCAGAAAATATTTTATCAAAATATACAGCTGAAATGTCTGCAGGAGGTCTGCAGGAGACAGCCTGTGCATGTCTTTTTTTTTTTCTTCAGTTTTCCAGACCTCTATCTCTTGTTTGGTAAACACATTATCTGAATAAAGTATTTCTTATTCTCCTTTTTCCTCATTTTCTCCTTCCTGTTCTATACCTCATGGCCATCATTTGTCTACTTGCAAGGAGATTTTTCAGCTGGATCTCTTGGGCTCAGTTTTGCCTTTCTACAAAGAGGAGGATAAATACAGAAAGGAAGGAGAGAAGATAAAGCTCCAATTAATTCATGTTGAATGAACAGGCGAACAGGTGCAGCTGAGCAGGGATCACCCCTCAAAAAAAGTCATATATTCTTTTGGTGACATTTAATTATACTTTTCAAAATATCTCAGCTCTAAAAAACATTTCATTTCAAAGAAAGGAGAACGTAGCAACATTCTCTGTATAAGAGATGAGAAAGCACATCTATGAATCATAGCAGAAAGCCAGCTAACCCTGCAGCAGATTCTTCTGCCAACCAAATCTAGAAAGGACGGAGTTTGAAGGATTTTTGCATTTACTCAAACTAAAACATTCATGAGCCTGCAATATTAACACAAGCCCACGCTGATTCCCAGAGACAGAGCCCTGCTCCTCAGCCGGGACACTCCATTCCAAGCTGACACATTTCATTATGGCTTCGTTGTATTTCCAGACCCTTTTGGGGCACACCAAGGGCTCAACTACAAAGCTGAACAAGTATCCACTGTACAGTAATGTATATTTTACAGCTGGGCTTTGTGGAAGATGACAGATTTTGTGCACTGCATGGATTCTGAACAGTTCCTATAAAGTCTGAAAGAAGAGTAAATTCTTCTTAGGAGGAACAGGTTGCAGGACAGAGCTGTCCTCCAGGTCTCAGCCAGCAGAAAAGGAAGGCAGCATTCGGAGTTCACAGTGGTAAATGCAAAAGAAAAAATAGGAAGGAGAGATCCTAAGAAGTTATTTCATCCATTAGGCTGCAAATTCCACCATTCCTGTGGGAATATAAGAAATAATTAGTCCTGAGAAAGTATTCCTCCTACTGAAGGACAACAGGAAAATTAGGGGCTCTAGAATACATGTAACAATTAAAAATGTGTCACTTTATTCTTTCTCAATGCTTCCTTCTTCTTTTGGTGTTTACCCCGACCCAGACATTTTCATTACAGCTAATGTTACGCATAGTTATCCAATCTCAATGCCCACTGGGCAGGATGCTGTAAATCAAGTACATTGCTTCTCAAAAAAAAAAAAAAAAAAAAAAAAAGAACCGAAGCCAAACAACAAAACAAAATAGGAATAAAATAACCAGACTTCAGGCAAAAGCTCCCTAAAAGTCCTGGAAGAAGACTTAGAAAATCACTGACTCTTTTTTTTGTGTCACAACATTTACTCTAATGCTACTTTTGGAGCAAAAGAGTTGGAGAGATTTCTCTCTTCAAACAAAGGGTGTGTTACTCGGTGACAACACACATCCCTGGGGAGCCTACAAAGAGCACAGCAGGCATTACTCGGTTATGTTTTTATTGCAGGTGGAGCTTGACTGCAGGAAAAAATGTTGCTCCACAACAGATCAGACTTGCCTTAAATTAATTAGGAATACATTTCATCTTGTCTTGGATAGAGAGTTTTTACAGGTTAGTTACATTCAGACTAGGAGCTCTTTGCCTCTGTTCATTTCTATAGAATTTCAGGAACAATCTACATGTGAACAAGTTTAAATGAGCCAGGGAGCCTGAAATATAACTCCACATAAGAATATATCATCAGACCTCAAAAGTATGGGACCCAACATGATCTTTCATTTACAATTGAATGAGCAAATTTCTTCATTCTGCTTAGATAAACCATTACATTCCAATACACCATTTTTAAGCCCTTTGTCTACTTTTAATTATACAGCCTGATAACTGCTGAGATACCTGCAAAGCACCTTATAAAATACCTGAATATTTTATTTAGGTGGATTACAACAGCTGATGCTTCCTACCCATGGACTTTGACTTCCCCCTATCCAAAATGCAAGTTTCAGCTTGAAGTGAGCCCATGCATAACGATTTGTTTGGGTGCCACAGTGCAAGGCAACACTGCGGGTCTATTTTGGTGTTTACTGCATGTATAAATACAAGCAGGAAGTACAAGCATCTTTCCACCCTCCTCACAAAAAACACCTTTCACACTTTATCATCTCTTACTAAAGCCTACTGTTGGCTTGATTGAAGTGTGTAGGTTGCACTATACTTACCTGCAAATAAAGCACCTTCATTTGGTTCTTAAGTTACTTCAGAAGCTCTCCCTGTTATTACATGCCTCCTTTTCAAATTATGAATTTCACACACTTCACTGCTTTTATGTTTCATTTAAAGCCTTGTTTATTGGTGGCACAAAAGTAAAGCTTGACTAGTAATGCCTGCCTTTTTCTTTTCATGCTTTCCCTCATGGGATGCAATTCAACACACATTATTGATGTGAATTATTCATTTCTGAAAATCTTTCAAGTAGGTCTGAAACAAGCAGGTTCCTATTTTTTCTACCCTCAGAAAGAGGGAAGAATCATATTAAAGAGTTTCCATCCATTCATATATATGATTTAATGACAGAATGTACATAATCCTCTTTCTCAACAGATTCTTTTGAAGTTAAAATCTGTATCTAGATGGACTACCGTGCCCAGCCAAAATCAGTTTTTCTGTGGCAGGATCACAGGATTTTTTCTTATGACTTCTTCAAATGTAAAGTTGTTTTTACAAACTAAAGACTCTTACACCTCAAAAAGCTTAAGACAAACGTGTAAAAAAGTGAAATAGGTAAACCAAATTACCTCTATGGCTGATTTATTTAATATAAAATTAAAATGCATAGATTTGGCACATATGTTTTATTACTACTTAAAATATTTTATATTCTTTAAAAAATAAATCACTCACTTCACCTGCTTTCAGAAATGTATAATTAAAGAAGAGACAATTCTACTAAGTTGTTTAATTCCTAACTCTGTAATAGACATTTTATCCACAGACTCCAAACTCAGTAACTATATGATCCCCCTTGTTCGTGTAATGTTCAGAGAAGAAATATTTCCCTTTAGTCCCATTTTCAAAATTTAATAGGTCTGTTCACTGTAACAGAGAGCATATTAGTTCTTCAGATTATGTGAAAACATAGTTGTCATCTGCTATCAGCTATTTCCTTCAGCTTTTGTATTTTGGTAAAACGTTTGCCACAGGTTAAAAAAGAAAAATGGGTAGAAAATCAACACTGCTGGAACAAGGGATGTGTTTGGGTTTGGCTTTTTTCCAAATTGACTTGGGTTAGGAAAACTAACTGAAAAACTGTTAGATGATCTTGTTGTTATCGTCAGGTACTCCAGGAGTGAATGTGGTTTATATATCAGTTTATATATATCCATATGCGCACAAACCCGAAATGATGAGGGCTCTCAACATTGTGACTCAAACACTAAGTTGTGCACATCGACTTAGTCATGTGAATTTCTGTGAGTTCAGTTAAATGCAGGTTACTGAATTCCGACCGCCTATTTTGAAAATTACAAAATTTTGCTTTCCATGCTAGTTTTGCAAGGAAATAAATTACACAGATGTACTGCCAGCCTCTCGGTTCTCATCCCCTCCCTCATAACTTTTGAATGAATTGGCTAATTTTGATCAAATTTGACAAGAGGACCCAGTCTAAAAGATATGAAGTTCCAACAAGTTTCCATGAGAATTGACAGTTGAGTAGGAGATAAAGACTGACATGAGTCTTCCCAGTGAGGAAAATATTGCTGTGTAAGCTCAGCAATTATCTATTATGCTTGACATACCCACCAGTCGATGATTGTGTATGCATCAGCCACACAATCCCTTTGCATGGAATTTGGAAGCAATTACAGGTCTCCCGTTTCTCTGCCAGCCGCAGGCTGGGAAACAGAGGAGTGGTTGGCAGTATATTTTGGAGGTTTTAGCAATGAAAAGTGAATGAAGAAGGGAGCTGCAATTTGATTGGACATAACCTCATTTGAAACCAAGCTTTGGCATATACACTGTAATCAGACAAATTTGTTGAATTTTCCGAAGTGTTTATAATCATGACCCACTGTAATCTGAAACAATAAACCCAGGAAATGGTTGGAAATGGTGACTGTGATGCTAACTGTAAGTTAACAATGCTGCACACAAGTTGCTGTTTGCATTCCCCAGTGCTGGTTCAAGGAGTGCCTCGAGCTGCCAGCAGTTGCTCCAGGAGGCCACAGGCAATCACAGCCGGTTTTGGCTGGGTCCACAGGAGCCCTGCTGGGAACTGCCCACTTGGCACTGGGGTCACTGGGGACACATCCTGTGATAACACCTGAGTAACCTGAATCTTTTAGAATTCTTGATACATTGTGAAAGAACTCTTGTACCTTTCCAGGCCTTTTTCTGGATGATCCTTGGCCCACCTGTGAGAGATTCCCAGTGATGCTGGTTCCTCACCTCTGTCCAGCTCAGCTGATGGCAGCCCCTGGCTCTGAAGGTTGTGCTGTGCTTCTTTCCTCACCCAGTCTCACCAATGCCCCGCAACAAGGAAAAACAAGCTCCCCCAGTCCTTACTCCTGTTTAGTTGCCCTGCTTATTCAGGAAAAGGATTGCATTACCTTTGTATGCAAAGGCATCACACCAGGACCTCATGTTCTGTTATTTTTCTACTCCTATGAATCCTTGATCTTTTCCAGTCATTGCTTCCAAAGACAGTATTGCATTCTGCTGATGAAGTACTTCACTTACATCTGCTCAAACCTAATAAACACTCCAGAACTGGAGGTCCATCAGTGTTACTCAAAATACTTGTTTGAATTATCATTTAGGCAGTCATATCCCTCCCTCATTCAGATGTTGCAGAGCATAAATGATAAGAAACCATTCCAAAGAAATCTGCATTGCAGTCATCATCAAAGTGAGTAAATAAAGAAAAGCTGACAGGCCGTCACACAGTAGGCAAATTGCTGTGATCTTCACAGAGAAAGGTAATGGTTTTCTTTTTCTTCTTTTATTTTTAATACAGCTTTCCTTCTAGATTCAGAGGCCTTCATATTAAATTCAATATTTTTAGCACCCACACGACCATCTAGAATTAAATTGCAGCAGTTCCTTAGCATCTGAGAAAGAAAGCAATGATAGATCACTGAGATTCTCTTGTCCTTGTACAGAATCAAAGAATCATTTACTAATAGACTGAATTGCTTCCAAAAGCAGAAATCACACAGCTCCATCTTGTGGAAGATGAGATTCCTTGTGAAATGTCAGCTCAGTTCAACTTCTGCCTTCGGTAATGATTTAGCCTTAGATGTTTTTACATAGAAGTTTTATTTACTGCAGGTATTTCCTTTCATGTGTGCTTTACACAACTTCACCAAGAGCAGGAACAATCTGTCCAGTGTTTTGATCTATATTGTCCTGTATTATTTTATTTACCCATAGCATTCTTCCAAACTGGTCCATACTTCAACAGTTCACATTTGTACCAAGTGGTGCAGAATCAGCTATTTAATTTTCTTTCTATCCTCCTTCTCTGTCTTGTAAGACCTTGAACACCTTGCAGAAGTGTCCTCAGTGAACACACTATACCTAAGTGCCAAGAATATTTGACTTTCGACCTAGTGGTATTTCTTAGCAGGAAGCATTTTCAATACAGTTTGGATGACAAAAAAATGCAGAGCAGCAGAGTTTCTCTCATTCATGTAATACAGAACTCGGATCTGTCATGTTTCCATAATCTAATGCCATTAAAGTAAACCAAGTCAGAACTACTTTTAGGTCGGATGAACCAGGTAACTTTTCACAACACTACAAAAAATGTCTTCCTGGATTCCGGAGACAACTGTGGGATTGGTCTTTTTTTTCCTTGTTACAGAATCTTTGTCCTTTTGAGAGCTTTGGAATGGATTAGACATCAAAAACCAGCACGTCACCTCCTGCACTCCACATAAACCTCTGTGCCACACTACCAAGAAAAATTTAATGTTTATATTTTTGACTATACATTTCGCTTTGGGATAGCATGTATAAACCATGTATATCAACACAGGTCTACAAACTGAAATCCACCAAGATAAAAGTTCCTTGGGCTTTAGTGTGGAACTCATTATAAAAGCTTCACAACATATTTGGATACTTCCAATAATCCTTGGTGTTTGAAGAAGGTATTTCTTATGAGCTGCAGTCAAATGTAAAACTTCTCTATCAGATTATCCCAGCCCACATCCACTGAAGTTTTCATTAAAAGCAGCAGTAATGTGACTCATGGGACTACTCACAGATGACTCTGGGAACGTATTTCCCATTAATTTTCAACTGAAATGCGTGAGTAGTCAAAAATGACCATAAACCTTCCCTCAAGTCTTTTAATTTAATTAAAAGTATAAATGATCGAAAGTATTTTCATCTTTTTAATTAGTTTTAAATTAATTTTCAGTGTGAGAGCCAGAAGTCCTAAGAGGAAAAGTAAGGAATTGCTCATAGAAACTTCTATCCAAATCTGCATTATGAATGTCAACATGATAACCAAAACCAGCTGCTTATTAAAATACTGATTTGGACTACAACAGTCTGAGGCTGTCTGAATTAATATATAGAGGGGGGGAAAAAAAGTAGAGAAAAATCTCCTAAAAATCATCCAAAATATGTATTTTTAACTAGTATTCTGGGGCTTAAGGGAAAAAAAACCCAACAGAATAGCATCTTGATTGTTTCCCTGCAAAGAATATTCCATTGTCCTATAGAGATGATTCACCACCTCTTCACTCCCTTGAATTCATCTTCCATACTGAGAAACATTATGGCATTCCTTCCTCCTGGTAGAAGTCAAAATAGCAACTTTCCAGATCTGACTGACAAGAAAAATACCTCATTTCGTCTTTTAACCTTTTTTCTTGTATGGAATTTCAGGAACAGTATCAACTTGATTTCTTTTTATTAAGTCTTGAAGTGATCTTTGTTTCTCTCAGAAGTATTGCTATTACTCTGAAACACTAAAAGCCAAAATCCACAGAAAGGATGGAGAAAAAAGACCAAAGGAAAAGACCTTCCAAGGTTCATACCCCACCCCACTACCAGCTGTCAATCCTGACAAGAAACAGCTGCCTCTGAACGTGGGTGGATGCCAGAGCTCATCTTTCTCCAATCAGTCTTTGGGCCGTATTTCAGAATCTGCCAAGAAGGTTGGCAATTAGTGCCAATCATGGCAGGTTTTTCTGTGATATATACATACCTATTCATAGATATATACCTATTTAAGAGATATTGGACTTACACTATCAAACTACTTTGCATCTGTATCTAAAGACCCCCTGTGTGAATTTGCAACCTACTACCAAGATTAGCCATGTGGATATTGAAAACATATTCCTTCATTGTGCAGTTTACAGCTGGAAGTTCTCTCAGGCTTTTTGAGAAGGTGCCAAGAGACTACTACTAGAAAGACCAAGTAATTTGTCCAATAAGACTACAGTTATTTCATTCCCCAAAAGCAGAGGGTTAAAAATTATGTTAATTAGGACAAATATTGAGAAAGTATTAAAGCATTATTACAAGACAAACTAAACAACAAAAGAGTTGCTGACTATTACAACTGCTACAATTAATACTTTATAGTGATACACTGTGTTGCCTATGTTGCTTAGAAACCACATAATTACACACATTTAATCAGCCTTAACCTATGTATTTTCATTACTTTGATGCATACCATTAAAATTCAAAACATGGCATTAGAAATAATTTAGTATTTCCTATTTCACATTGAAAAAAATATATGATTAAGTGCTATCTATGAGGCAGGTCATTCTATTTTAAAAAATGGACAAAGGACAGTATAAACACCTGGATCTGCTTGTTTCCCAGTCATCTATTTATCTATTCCTTTTCTAATCCATGTGCATTTTGAATAAGGCATTGAAAGTGTAATTCCAGTTTCTCTGATAATCTAAATGGGAGAGATGGCTGCAGGACAAAGCAAACGCCAGCCTTAGAGCAGAGTGAAATAAAAAGTAAAAAGCCTGTAAGACTTTGCAGGTAACCAGTTTTAATGTAAAGGCCCTTGTTTTATTATGCATGAATAGGGGTATGATTCTTTGGATTCTAAAGTACTTTAATCAATGTTCAAGGGTTTTTAAGAACCTCATTATGTATCTCTTTTACAGGATTATGAGTATTTGCAAACGGGTCATGTAATAAAGCTTCGAAGGCTAAAAAGTTAGATCAAGATATATTTCCTAAAACTCTTCAAAATATTTCAAAATCAGAAGAGCTGTCCAATATATATTGCCACATTCAAAATATCAGTCTTCTCTTTGAATTTTAACATATATTTTTCATATATATATTATATATATGTAACTGTTCTTCCTCACTGCTTTCCTGTGATGATGATGATGTCTGCACCATTTTATCCAAAAGTAAGTAGTAAGAGTTCCATTCAAATAAAATAAAAATAAAGGTATAAAATTAAAGCTCTCTATACTGAAGATTGAGTTGAGTAATTTAACTTAATTTACTAAGCAACAGTGTGCAAGGATTACTAAATAAACTTAGATTATGGTTGAGCACCTCTACGGCAGTTTTGTAACTATCTCTTCCGAGGAGTTTTCTGCTCATTTGAGGAACAAAAAAAATTTCAAAATTAAATAATAAATAGGATAGGTCTGCAAAGACAGAATGGGATTTGAGCAGCAACACTGCTTGAAAAAAAGGATGTAAGGGGACTCAGGACAGAGATTTTTTCCATCCTCAGCTCTCTGTCCATAAGTGACACTACTGAGGGCTCTCTAGGAAGGCAAGAACCAGCGTTAAGCACATGGTCTGACAGCACAGGAGGGGCACATTGCATATTGCAGCCAAAAAAGCTTTAAAAAGTGGGTACAGTGAAATCCAGAAAAAAAAATAGTTCAAACTTCCCTGGAGATATTTTTGAATTTTATCCATCTGTAAGGGGTGTCAGTCCCAGCACCTCTTCCCTTTCTCAGCCACACGGCCCCTGGAGAAGGACTGGCCACTGTGTCTTGCCCCATGGGCATCAGATCCTGAGAGGAGCCCTGCCAGGCACTCTTTTCAGAAGTAAAATGGGTTTTGGACAGGGTGGAGGGGATTGAGGTCTGTGAAAAACCTCCAGAGGGGAGACAGTGGTTGATAACAGTACAAAGAAAGAACAGAAGGCAGATTTGGTGCACCAAGAGTGTGTCAAAGGAGGCATAGCAGAAGAAATAATACCCATAATGAGTTATTAATGGTACTGAAATTGTACCATTCATTTGTTAAAATGAATATGCTTGACTGTAGATTTTCTTGTCAGTCTATATATTTTGATTTTATGCACCACACAGCTCAGCAGTAAATTACTGCAATTAACTTCGATTCCTTAGGATCCACAGCAGTAGCATTTCCACATCTCGTGACTGAGTCTAGAATTCAATTCTAAATTCTTGTCTAAAGGGCTTGTACAAAGTAGTTACTTTGAAAAGTGCTGACAAACTTCAGCAGAAATTCTACACAGATCTATTTCTCATAAGAAAAGTATTTCTAAAAAAAATCCAAAGAAAATTTAGTTTATCCATCACAGTAAAGTTTGAAAAAGAGCTGAACAGCTTGAGTTAATTCCTTAACAAACACCTTATGCATTCAGTCACCATTTTTGGATTCCAAAGACAGAGATTTCAATGAGAGTCTTTGCTTACAGATAAGATGTTTTTCATGCTGTTCCTTTTAAATTTTAGTAGCACATCCACTGTGAAAGTAGCACCGTTCCATCTGTGCAACTCTAGAGAGTCAGACACTTTATCTCATAACAAATCTGCGTAGCTCACTGGTTTTTGGCTGTATGAGTACAAAAGAACCTGACACAAAACAAACTGCAAATAATCAGATACAAGGTGTAACTCCCTAGAAGAAAGTTAAAGCCCTACTTTGGTTAGGAGAAACCACAAATCGAGTGTCAATAGAGGGTGGGCAAGGGAAGAAAGACAAAATATCAGAACTAGGGGGACTAGAGATTACATAGTAAAAGACCTGCCCGGAAATAGCAAGTAATAGAACAACCCATCCTCTGAATCAAATCTGACGAAGTGTAAGAAGAGTCAAGACAGACATTTATTTCTGACGAAGAACTCTAATAGTTTCTATGTATGACACATGCTCTTGTGGTTTTGTTTCCATAATTTCCCAGTGAGCTACTGGGCAATTCCCACTGCTGCATTAATTTAACTTCCAAAAAAAGTGAGCTTCTTTGATTTGTAAAAGTCACTGTGTGGAACAATTAATCGCTGCTGTATCACTAGAGTATAATTCAGAAAATGATACATAGATAGTAGCTATAACTTGGAAATCCTGTCAAGGGATCATGATCAAAAGGGCAAAACACAGCACAGAACTGGACCCAGTCTACTCGTCAGTACTTGTTTTTTCTATCACAGCAGACTTCAGAGACCACAAAGAGCATCTGATCCTCTTTGGACTTTACAAGCTATGACACCACGTGCTCCATTTGACTCCACTCTGAAAAAGAGCCAGGAAAATTAATCCACACAACTCAACCACTCACAGCCCAAACTCTGACCTATCTGCATGAAGCCAATGCCCTGTGAAGTGAAGTGGCTGTGGCACTCTTACATATTCCATTAGGCTACAAACGTGGGGAGATAATAAAGGGTTTTCTTAATTGCCAAATTATTCACTGTGTTTTTGACAAATACAGTAAAGCCATGGCTAAGATAGCTGGTCTCTTTCCCAAAAGCACTCAACAAATCCCCCTTGCAGCTCTCTAATAAAGTTATCTTGCACCATTCATTTGGTAAATAAAAATCCTTGGAAAAATGGAAACAATGAGAAAGCAGTTCCATGCATATTCAGATGGTTGTAATTGCTATGGAAACCATCTCTAGTAATAGTCTTTTGCTTCAGAGAATCAGAGGCAAATCATAATAAACTGACAGCAAAGCAAAGTGTAATACTGCCTAAGACTTCAAAGGTCAAAATTCAAGAGAAAATTAAACCACTGTGTAGGAAAAGCTTTCATGTTTTCCCAACTTCCACGTTCCTTTTGCAGCACATCTCTGTGGATGAGAACTTTGGGGTGGATTTCTGCCTGGGCTTCCCAAAGTGCAGCTTAAGTAGCCCTTAGGGGTGGCAGAATTGCTACAGTTGTTACAAAAATAAAAGGATATGGTTTCCTTAGCCTAGAAGTAATCCTAAATTTACTGCTAGAAATTTTGGGAAACCTGAAAACATGTAACTGCATTCAAGCAATGCCATTTTTTCAAGCTTCAAGAAGACTGATAATAGGGTCAAAGAGGGTAATGGGGTCATGGATTCAGAGATCATCAATGACAGCAGTTAGCTTTAATGTAAATTAAGGTGGGTAAAATACGAAGCTACTAATCTTAGACTAAAAAAAATCCAATTATTTTCAAATTTTGCATGCCTTGCTTTCATTTCTGTATATGAAATATTCTCAATTTATTTGACTGTATTTGTACTACACGAATATGTTAATGGGCAGTTCATAATATTTAAAACATTTCATCTCCTTTCCTTGCAGCAGCCTACCTGCTGATACACCAGAGGTTATCTCCCTACTCTTCCTAATCAACCCCAACACCTCTTTCTGACTTTCATCATACCAATTCTCAAATTTGTTTGCTGAATAAAATTAGCAAATGCAATATGCATACATCTACTAGTCCAAATTATGTCCAAAAGTCATCACTGCTGATGTGCCAGCCTTGATTCTCTCTAGGTACTTAATTCCCAGCAAGAATACCAGCTCAAATATTATTGCAGAAGTGCACTGCACTTCAAACACTAAACACTCCTTTTCCTTTGCTCAGGTACATCCCGTCCCAGTACAATCGCAGAAAGCAAAATTCCACAAACAGTTTCACTGATAGAAGGCTTGCAGTAATAAGTCATTATTGTAGTTGTTTATAAGCAACAACTCCTGCTTTCAACATTTTTTTACACAGATGTGAATAGGTAGGATGTGAACCTTACCAACAATTCTGTCATGTGGTCACAGCCTTTTCTTGGCAGCTATTGTCAGTCACAAAGGTGGATTTATCCAACCACCGAAACATACCCTGGGCTTTCAGCATAACGAGTGACTAAAATATACAGCAAGTTACACAAACAGTTACACACAAACACTTAAACACTTGTTCATGAGCCAAAATAACGCTTGGTTCTAAAAGTTAGTTAAATAAAAAACCCTTTTGTTTCTATAACACAAAACAATGTAACACCAATAAGCAAGGACATTAATTTGGCTTCTCTTAAATCTACCACTAGGATATCATCAGAGTTACCAAATTAATGTAAAAAAAAAGGCAAGAAAAATCACACTTCTAATAGCACTCAGAACATTGTGTTGTCATCAATATTTTTTTCATTTAGGGCCAGAAAACAACAAAATCTTCAACTCAAATTGAAAAAGCAGATTTGTATTGCCACTACCACACAACAGCTCTACACCGGTCACAATGGGGCAAATGTTCCCCATTGCACCATCGAGTGCTTCTGCTTTTGTTAATAATGAAATAGGTTATTTGTAAAATTACGTTTATTGAATGAACAGCTAAACATCACTGAGTGAATATGCCCATGGCCCTCAGAAACGTGTGAGAGACTTGAACATAACTAATGTATTAAAACATTTCATCTATCTGTCATTTCTATATATTGCTACAATAAAGAACCCTCATTGCATTTCATGACTTTTTCATCTAGAAATTATTGTTGGATATTCTACACAGTCACCACATATATTATTTACATAAGATGCAGAAATAAAGGGGGAAAAAGCAAAATTAAGGTTGTTCAGGATACGGAAGTACAAACTATATGTATGTATCTTTAAAGTTTTAAACCTAGCTTTGTAATTGTGGAGAAAAAACACCCTGTGGAAATCATTAACAGCTGCCTAAGTCTAATTCAGAGTTTACTTAAGACAAATTATACTGAACACACTTGCTGAGACTTGCGTGGCAATTACACCTAAGGGGAAACAAAGGGGAGGAGTTGGTAGTTTCAGGGTCTCCTGGTCTGTGCAGAGCCAGTGCAGGGGGAGAACTCACCTTTCCCTTACTAATGCTCCCTATCCATCCGAGCACAGCCCAAATCAGCTCTTTTATTGCAGTCCATTTTCAACCCAGCAAAAACATGTCATAGTTAATTTGTACAATAGCCTCATTGAAAAAGAATAATTAGGTTTTCTTTTATAGGGGTAATATTTTTTCACTTATAAAGAATGTTCTGTATGTCGACTGCTGGAGAAAAATCTATTTCAGCAAATTACGAATCACAGAAAGTGCCCCCCTCAAAACTACATATTCTAAGAATATGAATAAATGTGGCTAAAACACAGGTTCTAATAAATTTCCAGATTATGGAACACAATTTTTTTAAATAAATATTTCTAAATCCAAACAACAAACCAAATCAAAGACATAATAAAAAAATCCACAGATCTGGCAATCTCACCACATTTTTACAGCTGAAAATATGGAATTTTACTTAAATAGAAAAGTTTTATGTAAGTTTTTTAAATATTGTTTTTCATCTCACAGGGAGTCCTTTTCAGCTCTCTAGATGACCAGTAAGAGAAGTTCATGAATATGACACAAAAGAACTGCTACTGTCTTCAGACGAGACTGCTGTCAGTACCCAAATGGGCAGATTAATGACTTAGTCATGATTTTTGCATTTTCCTCTTTCACAGTAATGGGCAATAAGTTGTAAAATTTAAAAACAAATTAGTTGTCAAAAGCATATCATAAAGACAATATTAACATTGCTGATCAATAACAAGGACTGAGCCAAATACTAATCCCCCCTCCAGGGATTTGTTATACTGCACTGCCAGGCAATTAACCTGACTTTCATTTAGTGTTAATACGATGAAATAAATAGATCTGTTAATGCATTTTTAAAATACACAAGTAAATGTCTTTCTTGAGAGGTGGATAATGGGCTGTACTGACCATCTCATATCATCCATCAGTTTGAAAGCAACTTATAATTTGTGTGTGTTTACTATTTTATACAGAATGAAACTCCTAAAGTTAATCCAAATGTTTATTACACACATGTATAAAACATAAGTTTTGATATGTTTAAAATTAAAAACTAACCTTGATTGTTGGATATAGAAATGTGTTCGTGCACTCCCCTGAATAACATTCTCCCAGCCTATTACTCCCAATTTTAAAACTACATAGCAAATTCTTAGCTACTTCTTAGACAAATTTTATTTCTCCTGTTCCTATTCAAGTTGTTTCTTGCCTGTTTATGATCTTTTTTTAATATTTATCTAGTGTTTTGCCAAGGAAAATTGCTCAAAAATAAATTGCAAGATTTAGGCCTAAATTCTGGTCTTCTAAGGTAAGAAATGACAGCCCTCTGCTGGCTAATAAATATGTACCCACAAGAAGGACTTCTCACAACAGCTTTACATTAATACTACATTTAGCCAAAGTAAAAGTATATAAAAATAGAGTACAAAATAAAATTATAATACAGGGAGGCCTGAAATATTTTATCTGAACCATTAGGAAACATTCTTTCTACTTCCTGTAGGAAATAGTAGGGCAAGGAAATGGCTGGTTCCTAAGTTATATGGACAATTCTATAGAATACCGAAATTCCTCAAAGAAGTAACCTTACTGGGCTTCATTTTCCATACAATATTCAAAAATAGTAATAAATGTTAATGGTAATTGTTGTGTTACTATGTAAGGTTTTGGTTTGTTCAATTAAATAACCTGCATTCCACAAAAAAGAAAAATTATCAAAAAAAATACTGATTTTTCTGACATTTTTATGGCCTTAAATAAGTTTTAAATGCAAACATCACAGAGCTTCTTAGCAGCCAGATAAAAATGAGAACTAAAGCACGGTATTTGGCACAAGAGTTAGCAATGTGATCCAACTTGCAAAGAAAAAAATGTTTAGGTATCAGCATAAAATTTCATAAATATGATATGTGCATGAGAAAAATCAAGACTTGTCCCCATATTTTATTAATTTTTGCCTGTTTTTAAAGACTTGTTTTCTACTTTGCCCTGAGGACCTATACTGCATTTTAAAATACAAAGATATATATTGTAAATAATTTCCATTTTTCCTACATTAATTTAAAATGTTACATAGTATAATTCTGACTATGTGGCAAATTTACAAATAATGCCCTGTAAAGTGCCTCTTCATTAACTGCGCCGACTTGAACAAGTGTGCAGTAAAGGGACACGTGGGCAGCGTACATTTCATTTTCCCTCATTAGAAAAACACCAAAACCCAAAGGAACCCCCACTGCAGCTGCCCACAGGTGACAGCGTGAAACAAAGAACTGAAAGTGTTTATTTGAATACATCTGACCGTTGACCCGATGCCCTGATAACGACATTTTACCCAAAGAAGACGATATTGACAGAGAGAACTGGAAGCAGCACCCAGCGTAAACAGCAGCGATGGGAAGGTTTTGCCCAGGTTCCCAGGACGGAAGGAGCGGGCTGAGCGCCGCCGCTCTGCCCAGCAGCCCTGCACACAGAGCTGGCAGCCCTCTCCTGCACTTTCCAGAGGGGCATTTTCACCCAGCTGAACCCGGGCCACGCCGGGGGCTCCGAGCAGCCTGGGCTGGAGGGAGCTGTCCCTGCCACGGCAGGGCGTGGAACTAGGACATAAGAACGTCCTTTCCATCCCAACCCCTTCTGCGATTCCATGATGCTCGGCTGAATTGCGGGGCTAATGTGAGGAGTGTCCAGTTTCTGAAAGCAGGGCTGAGCAGCGCCTCACCCGTCTGCCCACAAACAGCCTTTTGTGCACTGACCGGGGCGGGCACCCAGCAGACAGCGAGGTGCTGATGCCTTGTGAGAGAAGTGCTCAGGAGAGTTTGGGTTTGGTGCTTAAGAAGATGCAAGTACCCAGTAAAAAATAACGGAATCACAGAATATTCTGAGTAGGAGGGACCCACAAGAATAATCGATCCAACTCCTGGCCCTGCACAGGACACTCCAACAATCCCAGCCTGTGCCTGAGAGCGGTGTCCAAGTGCTGCTGCAGCTCTGGCAGCCTTGGGGCCGTGACCACTGCCCTGGGGAGCCTGTTCAGTGCCCATCCTATGGATGAAAAACCTTTTCCTAATACCTAACCCAAACGTCCCCTGGGAGAACTTCAGGCTGTTCCCTCGGGTTACAATAAACACAAAATAACTGGAGAAGACCGGCTACCTCGCATTGCCACCCGGCACACAGGCCCCGCACGGGGAGAAGCGGAGGTTCAGCTGGCCGCAGCAGGAGCCGCTGTGGCGCTCCCTGAGGGGACGGACATTCCCCTGAGGGACGGACATTCCCCTGAGGGGACGGACATTTCCCTGAGGGGACGGACATTCCCCTGAGGGA
>VZTG01002323.1:182154-210467 GCA_013397845.1 Melanocharis versteri | reverse complement strand
TCAGGTGGAACTTGCTGGGCATCAGTTCCTGCCCGTTCCTCCTGTCCCATTGCTGGGCCCCAGGGAGCAGAGCCCGGTCCCTGCTCTGAGCCCTCCCTGCTCACACTGACAGACATGGATGGTGTCCCCTCTCAGCCGTCTCCTCTCGAGGCTGAACAGCCCCAGCTCCCTCAGCCTTTCCTCACAAGAGAGGTGCTCCAGTCCCCTCATGCTCTTTGTCACCCTCTGCTCCAGGAGCTCCGTGTCCCTTTTGTCCTGGGGAGCCCAGAACTGCTCCCAGCGCTCCAGATGTGCCCCAGCTGGGCTGAGCAGAGGGGCAGGGTCACCTCCCTGACCTGCTGGCAGTGCTCTTCCCAATGCACCCCGGGATCCCCTTGGCCTTCTTGGCCACGAGGGCACTGCTGGCTCAGGGACAGCTTGTTGTCCTCCTCCAGGTCCTGGAGAAGCTGTCAAACCACACACAGTCCGGATCCTGGCAGTTGAATTTTTACTCCTGCAGCACAATGAAGTCCTAGTAACACTAATGAGCTAAAACAAGTACATAACTTCTAAGTAACCAGTCAGGAGAAAGAGGTGAAACATGCTTGTCAGGCTTGACAGGTTTGTCCCTACTTGTACAAAAAAAGCTGCTCTTTTTTCTCTGGAACCAGACAAATTTCCCACTATCAGGAAGGAGAGGTCTTGGGGGACTTTTTATAGCAACCGTAGGTGAATAAAGATCACAGCTGTAGTTTATAAGATTAAGCTTGGTGTATATGATCTACTTGCTGTAGTCATCTTATGGCAGGTGAGGGCACTAAAAGATGATCTCTTACCAATCTTCTGTTCTTAAGGCAGTATTAAAATTGCATTTTCTCTGAAAATTAGATATTGAAATATAAGGAAATGTAAGCTCCTTGAAGTGTCATTTGCTCATTTTTATGTAAGTATTGTGTAGCTACTACTGACTGTGTAGATTTTTAAATCACCTAGATGAGTTTGAAACTGAAGAAAATATATCAAAGAAGAAAAAATCATAATAATTCTGACTTATTTTAATGTGTTATACTATCATGTCTTAATTTGTTTTTGACAGCTCCTCAAAATTATCAGAGTATGTGTAATTAAGGTGCTTTTTGCATCCCTTTCCCTGGATACCACAACAATGTCTTGTGTTTTTGTTGTATTTGGTTTAGGAGTATTTTATTGATCAGCTGAGGTCAGATGGAGTTGTTCATCTCCCTCGGCGCGTTACCAATGAAATTGCAAATAATACTCGATATGAATTTTACACACAAGGAGGAGTCATCTTTGCAACAAGTCGGATCCTTGTGGTAGATTTCCTTACTGACAGAATTCCTGCCAATCTCATTACCGGTAAGAGCTTAATGAAATAACGGTAAGAGTGTTCTGTTTGAAAATACTCAAAGCTTATTCTATATGAAGAGTTCTACTAACAGGTATTAAGGTTGAAGAGTTATTCCTTTTTTTTCCCTCACCAAGACTGAGGGAAAAGGAGCAAATATATAGTTCTTTCATATTTTTAAGTGGTTTTTGTTCTCTAAACTTGTTTGCCTTATTTAATCATACAGTTTAAAAAGGCTTTCAAAGAAGAATAATGGATTGCACTTGGTGAAATAATACCCTGTGATTTATTGGACACTGGCCTATGATTAAAACTGATTTTAGATGTCATGCTTTATCAGCCATGCACACTACCTACTTTTTTGCATTAACAAATTATTCTTGATGATTTCTCATCAAAAAATACCTCACTAATCTTTGTATTGACACACATGGACAATATGCAAATAGCAGTGTTACAAAGTAATGCTGTTAATGTGATTGTAAAGATCTGGGGAATAGATTGCAACCTGTTTTTGTTGTTATATAGAAGCTAAACATGCACGATGTGAGTTATCCTTCTCTTCTCGTGTTCTGTTCCCCTTCTCCCCCAGCCACTCTTGTTTTTATGTTTCTGTCTAAGCTGGAAGCCCTGTTACAACCTGGAGAGCTGGAAAAAGAGATATCTAAGAGCCAGAGATAAAAGAACATTTTACTGTTATCTAAGTGTTAACATCTTAATGATTAAACATAGCTGAAAACTGTATGCTTTTAAGAATGTGAGTTTCTGCTTCAGAAGCTGTACCTCCTTTCTTTTAGTCCAGCTATAACAAGCTCCACTCTAAAACATTTTGAACAGTTTTATGCTGGAGTCAAAGAACACCAGATTTGTCAATTCTGATATTTCTAAATTCAAAAGAAGTGAATATGTTTTCTGGACAACTTGTGGTAATTTCTCTTCTTCTCTTGACTCTTTCGTTTCTACTTTTCCACCCTACCAAAGAAGAAAAGAAAAAAAAAGAAGAAAGATGAAAAGAAAAAATACAGTAAAGATTTAAAACTGGTGCTGTCCTATAGTGCCACAGAGCTGTGACAGGTTTTGCATTGCCACCAGAGGTCGGTGTGAGAGAGCTGCAGTGGACTGGTGGCTCCATTCCCAGCTTCCCAACACCTGGGTCCGTGTGCCTTGTCTGTGTGGGATTGTACAACAAAACCAGCAAAACCTTATAGTAGTGTTTCATGGGGAGATAACAGCAAAAGCCTTTCTAGGTGTTAAAAATGTCATTTGTAAAATCAGTGTGAATTAACATCTGATGAACACATAAATCCAGCTCAATGAAGATAAGAAATAATTACTGCAGTAAAGTAGAATTATTCCTGGTGGATTTAGCTGAGTAGAAATAATGTACTTGACAGCACAGTGAAACTGATGCAAGTTGATGTAATAAAAAGTGCCAAGTTGTTTCTACCAAGGCTTACAGAGCAGGTGTGAACTCCCTTCATAAGCAGATATATATTGACTAAAAGCAGGAAGGTATTATAATAAACACAGTCTTACTGACCTGTTGCAAATTCTGTGTTTCCTGTCACGTCCATCTGGAGTCACATCTTGATAAACTGGAAGTTGTTCAGAGATGACTATGATCATTGTTATGTACTGAAAAATTTGCTTCATAGGACAAGTGTAACAATATCTAGGTAGAAAAATACCTTGTAGTGGATTATTTAATGACTTAATCATGAATGGCAAGCAGTTATATGGAAATCTTTTTTTCTGGATGCTTTTTCATTTCGCAAGCAAAGGCATGTTAAAATCAATGGCTGGGTGCTGAGTTGAGGAAACTTGTTACAGAAATTAAATGCTCTTTAAGTTTGTCACCTTATGTAGGCACAAGGTAAAACCTGTGATGTTTGATGTCCTTTGCTTCCATTTTATAAAGGCATTTATGATTCCACTGGAAGCTGTGAACAGACACCACACTGGCCTCACTTCAGTAGGGGGAGAGGGAAAATAATGTAGTGTACTGTTAAACATGATTAAGCGTGAGGGAGAAACAAGCCTTGGTTTAGCAGGTCTTGGCTGAGTGAACTGTAAACCCCAGAAGTGTTTGCCTCAAACATGTAGTTAAATTAAACTCTTGTTTCATTTCTCTTTACTAAAGTGTGCTTGATAGATCTTTTATTCCTACTAAACCCATAGCCATAAAGAAAACTGGTGATATAGTCATACATTTGATAATACTTGCTGTCCTTGAGTGTGAATATGACTGTCAGATGGGAGAGAAAAGCAAAATAAATGTTTTCAGAAGTTCTTTGATTATGTAAACACTTGAACTGTTACCAATGAAAGTTACTTGACAAGTCTGTAATTCCAGAATTTCTCTTAACTAAAGAATTCAATTGTCACATCCTCGAACATATCAAACTTGCTTTGTTGTAACAGTGTGTTATGTTGTGCGTTTGCTTTTCCTGCGTTTAAAAGGCTCAAGTTCAAGTTCTTTACCTGAGGAGTAAAGAATTTTCTAAGCTAGTAAGTCCTGCCACTCATGCACAAGGTTTTTTTTTCCTGTTAAAGGTGCATTATTAAGTCAGTTCTGTTATTTGGCAATTCCATGGTACTGAAACTGAGGAATCACTCTTGTCAACCCCAGAAAGTTTGCTCAACTCTCATTTTAGAAGACTTAAATTCCTGTAATTAAAAAAACAGTAGAAGAATAAGACAGTTGTGAGTAAAAGTCTATAAAAACCTGGACCTTTCTGTTCTTTTTTTAACTTGATTTTTTTTTCCTTTTGCCAGGCATTTTGGTGTACAAAGCACACAGAATCATTGAGTCCTGTCAGGAAGCGTTTATCTTGCGACTTTATCGCCAGAAGAACAAGCAAGGCTTCATTAAAGCTTTTACAGATAATGCAGTTGCATTTAACACTGGCTTTTGTCATGTGGAAAGAGTGATGAAAAATCTTTTTGTTGGGAAGCTTTATCTGTGGCCAAGGTGAGGCTCTTCTTTACTTCACTGGAGAGTTAAATTTAGAGGAAGGATGAAGGATGTTACAGTGGGTTCCAAAGAAAACGAGGTCTATGCAGTCACACTGCTAATCTGTGTTCCCTCCTGTACTCCCAAACAAAATTTTTTCAGTTTTTGACAGAAATGGTCTTAAAGATGCTGAATTTCTGAGAGTATTTTTGAAAATAGACTCAAATTAACTCTGTTAAGGGGATGAACCTTATGGTAGAGCTGTCCTTTTAGTCAACAGAAATCACAGCAAAAAGTGACATTCTTAATAGTTTGAGGAAAACTTTTCTTACTAAACAAGAGTATTTATGCCATGAAGTGACAGGAAAACAGTCTCTCAGTTCTGCCATTCATGGAGGTGTTTGTTTTCAGCTGTCACGAAACTCCATGGATCTCTTTCTACATGTCAGATCTTTTTAATCTTCTTATACACATGTGTTGTGTATGAAGAATATTTCTTGATGACTGTTAAAAACCAAATTGCCAAGATGTGGCGTGCACTGAGTCTTCCAGGAGCAGAGCCACAAATGGAACTGGATGCTCTCTGATGACCCAGTCAGTGCTCTTGCCCATTTGCTCTGTTAGTCTGGGCTGGAGTGTGTTTCACTCCTTCTTAATGAACTGTTCCTCTGCATTGTAAATTCCTTAACAGTCTTTCTTTCAGTATCCCAGGGAAGTAGAAGTGGAAATACCTAGGGTAGGAAAGGTTAAGTTGAAGCTCTCTAGATTTCCTTCCTTGACTTCCATGAAAAGACCTGGGGCTGCAGGCTGCAGTAAGGGGAATGTCCATGGAGTTGTAGAGGTCAGCAGCCTTTGGGTTCTCTGAGCCTCACCCTGTCAGGAGCAGTCAGCTGGCATCTCTGGACCTGTGCAGCCAGAGTGGCTCCAAGGGCAGGGTTCCAGCAAGGACCTGCAGGTTGTCATTGCAAGCTGGGAATGTCACAGGATCTGCTGGTACAGCCGTGTGATTTCCAGTTTCTCCCTTATAAGATTTTTTGGGCTTATTTTAATATTTGCTATGTGTGATGATGATGCAGAATCCAGTGCAGTAATTTTCCATGGATCATTCACCAGCACTATAGGCTCACATGACTAGAATGACTGCAGTCATAATTGTGGAACAGATGGTTTTCTGAAGCTGTTCGTAAGATTGCAGTCTTCACATCAGTAGAAACTGATTTTGGAATTAACTTACTTGTTTACATTTAAAACAATTGTAATTGTAGTTTATACAAACTTTTGAGTAATTCTAAGTCAAATAAAACTATCCATGTAAATCTTAAGAAGCTGTTTTTCTCTTAGATTTCATATAGCAGTGCACTCGTTTTTAGAGAAGCATAAACCTGAAGTGGTGGAAATACACGTGGCAATGACCCCTGCTATGCTTGCTATCCAGACTGCAATCCTGGACATTCTGAACGCGTGTCTGAGGGAACTCAAACGTTACAACCCAGCTCTTGAAGTAGAAGATCTATCTTTAGAGAATGCTATTGCTAAACCTTTTGACAAGGTAACCATTTCGATTGTTCTGCAGTGTCTAGCTAATGGGATGTAGATCTCCAAAGTGCCTACCATGCAAACAGAAATGTTATTTGCAAAATAAATAACCAGCAGCAGCTGAGTGTTCTCCCATGACGTGTTTATTACTGGTACAAGGGCGTGGAATGGTGATGTGACAGCTGCCGGTAGGGCTTTTGATGTATTGGTATTGTTGCTCTTCCTTCATTTCCAAAGTCCCAACAGTAAGAGCACCCCAATTCATGGTTATAATAATAATTGTTGCTGCTGTTATTAAAAAGACAGCTGCAACTTCAGCTCAGAATACTTTGAAGGTAAGTACCAGCTATTGCCACACACATACTCCACTACTGCTTTTGAATTCCTTGCTTGTGTTTTTTATTTTCTCTAGTAGGAGAAGCACTGGACATAATAGACAATACACACATGCATGCATCTGCGGTATCTTTAATCATTATATGTGTCAATAACTGTGTGTTCATTGTTATTTCTGGCAGATCTGCAATGTTTGGCACACATATGCTTTCGTTAGGGTGAAATCGACTGTCATAGTGCAACACAGTTATTGGTTAACTGTGATTTAATCTGGATGGAAGGCCTTCTGTACTTTAAATATTTGAAGGTTTTTTTCTTGACCTCTATAAGTTGCATATCTTCATGGTACCCATCTTATTTTGGAAACTAAATGACATTATAATGGTTTTTCTGTACCTAAGTAAAGGACACTAGATGCTAAATACAACAGGCCAGTACCAGTAAAATAAGGGTGGGGTTTTTTAATTTTATCAGTATTTTATTATCAGATAGAAAGGAAAAAAAAACCTGAAAGTATTAAATTATATACATCTGCTAATTGCTGAAATGTTTTTCATAAAGACATCTGTATTATGTTAACTTTGCTAAAATACGGTAACTTATATCAAAACGAATATCTCACCAGTACACCTTTATTTTGGTACCTGTAATAACTTTGGGAAACCAGAGCATCCCCTGTAAAGTAAAAGAAAAAGTACATTCTCAGCTTGGCTAGAAGCTATAATACAATACTGTATGTTTGACTCTCTGAACTTTCCCATTTTTATTTCCAGACAATACGTCACTATTTAGATCCTCTCTGGCATCAGCTTGGGGCTAAGACAAAGTCTTTGGTCCAGGATTTGAAGGTCCTACGTACTTTGCTACTGTATCTAACCCAGTATGATTGTGTCACTTTCCTTAATCTCCTGGAGTCACTGAAAGCAAGTGAAAAAGCTTTTGGTGAGAATTCAGGTAAACACAGAATAATCATACAAGTTAATGCATGAAGCAGTGCAATGTTGATGTTTTTAATTAACGTTCCCAAACATATGAAGGTATCTAATTAGGTTTTACATAACCAGCCATAAGGACGTAGGTTTTTATTGACAGATAATTCTTTCATCTTCCCACTTAACTGCTGTTACTTAACAGTGTGAGATTTGCATCACATTTCTGTCTTTTATTAAGCTGGTGGTTACACTGCAAGCAGGTAGGGCAGGTATTCCAGCTGAGAAATCTGGGGCTTTTACTGCAGAGGGTTGGAACACATGCACATTGCAGATATCAAATGACTACTGCTTCCTTCTCATTTCCTCTCCAGGCTGGCTGTTCCTTGACTCCAGTACTTCAATGTTTGTGAATGCTCGAGCTCGAGTTTATCGCATTGCAGATGAGAAACTGAATCAGAAAGGCAAAGGCTCTGAAAAACGTGATGTAAAGAAGGAAAATGGTACTGATCATTCCTAATTTTAAGTTTGAGAGTGTCACACGATTCCAAGTGCTTTGCATATTATTACTTGTGCTCTGGTTCCCTGCATGAACTTCCACAGCTCAGGATCTCAGTCTGTTAGCTGGGATAAATTTAGACATAATCTTAGTTCCAAAATCATATAATAAACAACATAAAAGAGTCACAAAGAAGTAAGGGATTCTCCTAAGCTTGCTCAGCTGATCACTGGGAGAGCTTTTGTGGAATTGTTCTTGATTACATTGATTTTTAGCTTCATCTTTGTTATCTTACATGAAAGAGTAGGAGGCTGTGGTTGCTTTTATTAAAAAAATATATTCAGGAGTTTCAGAACTGAAGAATGAGTGAATATTTCAGCATTTTGCTTCACAAAAGCACTTATCTCCATTTTTAAATTTAAGAGTGTTCTCCAGCTCATTAGCATAACAAGTTGCATATGTAGGCTGTTGAATATCATATTTGCCAACAGCCATCACACTATTGACATCGAAGCACTGATATAAAGTCTGAAGGATATTTTGGCTGCAAGAGCTGCTATGTTCAATCTTACTTTGTTTCAGAACTGAAAAGGGAATTGGTTCTAGAAAGTAACCCAAAATGGGAAGCTTTGAGAGAAGTACTGAAAGAGATTGAAAATGAGAATAAGAACAGTGACAACCTCGGTGGTCCAGGTGAGAGAATACTAAATTATGTAAGTTTTCCATTACTTCTACTGGTTTGTACTTCTGCTTGACCTTGGAGAGAAGGAACTAACTCTTTTCTGTAGTTTTATCAAAGAGCCAATTTAAATTTAGTAATTTGTGGCCTTAAGATGAGGAATTTGTGTACATTATGTACATAAACTAGGAAAAATCAGATAGTTCTACATAAGCTCTTATTAGGTCTTGCTCTAAAAGAGAAATTCTGTTTGTTCCTGCAATGCAATACTTTTTAGGAAAGAACTTGCATTATTCTGAAAAAATATTTTAAGTTGCATTTCAGTAGTGTACTGATACCTTAGTTCCAAGCCAGATAAAACTGATGTGGAAATTTATAATAATCAAGGTACCATTCACTCATTTCTTACATTTGTGTTCAAAACAAAAACAGGGGTTCTGTCTCACGCCCTTTCTAACCTGCATGTTCTTCCCATGCACCTGAAAGTTTGCTTCTCATGAGTTGCATATAAATGAGGTAGAGATTAGGAGGCAGGGAAGAGAGTCTAACTGCTTTGCTGCCTTTCCTATTTTAGGGCTTTTCGTTCCCTTAAAATTTAGCAAGTTTTATTTTAAGAAGTAGTAAGGGTAAAAAAGTGCTCTTTTCTCCCACCCACAGTGTTCTGACTCTGGGTAAGAACTGGCTCTCTCACCTAGTGTTGTAGGAGTTTATCTGAGTCAGCTTGTGGAGAATTGTTATTCACAAATGTCAATAATACTGTGTGAAACATGTGTTTTGTAGACTCCCTAACACAGCTGACAAATTAGAATGGTCTAAATTAAGTTCTCTCTTATTCCACATCCTAAAAATGAGTAGTTGTTTGAGTATGTTTCAACACACACTGTATCTGCCTCGTTTCCAATGGTCAGAAGGAAAACTTTATGAATTTAGATATTGTAAGAATAGGGAATGCTGAACTTCCATTAATCTTCTCTAATCTTATTTGGTACAAAAAGCCATGCAATTTAGACTCTGTCAAAGTCCAGAGCAACTGTGGCAGCCAAATGTCAAGGTGTTTGGCAGGAACAGTGCTTGGATCAGTGCAAGCCATTGGCTTATCCATTGTAGCTGGATAAGAAGCACAGTGTTACAGTCTATAAACATGGTATTGTTTCTTGCCTGCAGGGCAAGTGCTCATTTGTGCCAGTGATGACCGAGCCTGTGCACAGCTCAGGGAGTACATTATTGCTGGAGCAGAAGCTTTTTTAACAAGACTGTATAACAAAACCTTCGGAAAGGACGAGAAAGCTGCGGAAGTGTGGGTTAAGGAGAGAAAGGCCGTCAAGTCCAAAGGAAATGCCAAACCAGACACAGGGCCTCAAGCCAAAAAAGCCAAACTCACAGCTTCTTCGAAACAAAATAAACACAAGAAACAGCAAGACCGGACTATAATCCAAATGATAGGGAAAACTGAAGAGGAAAAGAGAGAGGAGGTCGAGGTGGAAGACAAAAAAGAATTAAGTGGTAGCCAAGAAGGCAACACTGAAGAGACCATTCCTGAAGATTTCGATGTGAACTTGCCCTCAGATTGTTACTATGGGATTTTCAAGGACCCACTGACGATTATCCACCCACTGCAGGGGTGTGGGGATCCCTACGCCCTCACCTGGGTGCTGCACGAAGTAGAACCCAGATATGTTGTGTTATATGATGCAGAACTCACTTTTGTTCGGCAGCTGGAAATCTACAAGGCAAGCAGGCCTGGGAAGCCTTTGAGGCAAGTTGACTTGTCCAGGGTAATTCTAGTCTGAAAAGAAAAAACTAAAAGTGCGCTGTCAGCAGTCAATGCAGAACATGCTGCTGTTCATTTTCATTAGCTACCTTTTAGTTCCTGTTTAGCCCTTAAGTTTAAACAAAAGCATAATGTCTGGTGTAACCAAAAGATAATTTTTACTTTCCAGCAGGCATTTAGTCCCTTAGCAGCAGCAGCATGTCTGTTAAAAAAACCCAAGAATTCCAAGACCTCTGCTTCAATGATTTTAGTGGCAGTAGATCATTTTGAGGTGGTGTAGTCTCATTTTAAACCATCTCTGAAGATATTATTTTTGAACAAAAGGATTAATTTTGGGTTTAATTCATGTTCATATTTCCTGATGTTCATCATGCTGAAGATCAGTAATTCAGAAACTGTAACAGAAAAGCAAGTAAAGGAAAACACAATAAAGAATACGAGTATTTGCAGTTACAGCATTTGCTGACAGAAAGATCACACTGGGTATATGTATTCTATACACCTGGCAATTGCAAAACTCGATTTTATGAATAAATGTCACACACTAATTAAAAATATAGAAAACTTAAAATTTAATATACTATTAACTAACTTGTCAGGCACTTCTACTAATCTTAAATTTATTGGTTGTGGATTTTTTAAATTTAATACAAAGTTTTGTGACTGTTTTTTTTTCTCTTTTGTACCTACAGAGTTTATTTCCTCATATATGGGGGCTCCACAGAAGAGCAGCGCTACCTCACAGCTCTGAGGAAAGAGAAGGAGGCCTTCGAAAAACTCATTCGGTAACACAATCAGTTTAACTGCCTTTATAATTTGTGTTTCATGTAATTCCCCAATATGCTTACGTTTTAAGTAGAGTGAAGTTCTTAACTGTGTAAAGGCTTTAAATAAACTTATAATTCAATTCTTTGTTGGATGTAAAGAATACTTTCCCATTGAGAATCACCAAAAAGTCAAAACTTTCCTTTTCAATGCACCTGGTATTTTGTTTAATAATTTTAGCATGATTTAATATTAATTTAAAGGCTAATCAGCACCACTTGGATTTTTTCCTAATTGTCTATGAAGTTCATTTGTGTAATTGTGTTTTTGCAGGTAACATTTCTGGTAAGATAATTTCTAAAGCTTTTATAACCTAAGTCAGTTGGGGAAACAAAACAATTATTTCCTTAGACTGTGTAAGACAGTATTTTTACTGACAGTGCCTTCTCAGCAGGTTACAGTGCCATTATTAGTCATTAGTTCCTTTGTAAAAGGAAAAACCTAGAAAAATCCAGTAAATTGCATTTCTAATCAGGTTTGCATTCAGTATTAAACTATATATAATTTTATATCTGGATGAAGGGTATTGAAGTATTTCAGTCTTCTCCTGCATTTGCAGTTTCTAGTGTGTGTTTGTTTGTGGTTCCTTAGAGAGAAGGCCAGCATGGTTGTTCCTGAAGAAAGAGAAGGAAGAGATGAAACAAACTTAGACCTCCTCAGAGATGCTAGACCTCCCTCTGCCTCTGCTGACACACGCAAAGCAGGTGAGCAGCTCCTGGGCCAGGCCTGCACCCCAGAGCTTTCCAAAAGTTCCAGGACTATTGCACTTTAAATCCCCCTCAAAGCACCTGGGGCAAAGACACGTTGTACATGGGCTCTGCAGTCTTCATGCTAAAGAAGCATTATTTCCCAGTGACAATGAACTGTGGCTTCCTTTGAAAATACAGGTTAATGAAGTATTTGACCATTAAGACCAATACTATTTGGATTGTTTCTAGGCAGATTGTTATGAGACTGTCTAGTGCTGCTTGTAGGAAGCGAAATTAAAACATAGAAACTGAAATCTACAGATGGTCAAAGACAGTGTTGTCCTTGAGCTAGTAAATGTTGGAGACGACTTTTCATCTTGGCAAAACGCACTGCCTGGGTAAACAACTGCATATTGTGGGTTTGATCACTTGCTTTGCAATAAAGCGTCCTTTTTCTTTTGTTGCAATTCTGACCGCATTTTTGTTCTTTTCCTCTGACATGTATGCTGTGCCTCTGCCTGTTTTTCTTTGCTGTTGTTTCTGTAATCCTGCTCTCCTTTGCCATATGCTCTCTAATCTTTGCTATTACGTCTTTTGTGGCCTTGGTGCTGCAGTCTCTTTATGTGTCCTTCTGCAGATCTGTAGAGGCCAACGCATAATTCCTACAATAAAGTGCTGTATTTCTGTGGGAAACAGCTGGAAATGAAAAGGATCAGCTTTGTTATCTTGTTTTGCAGGCAACCTTTTAAAAATTTCCCTGATTCATTTAAATAATTTTCATCTACAGCTAAATGTATTTCCTTGTCACCTATACGAAGTTTACAGCAAGTAGCAGGGTAGTTCTATTAAGCTGCAGAGCGTGCTCCATAAACTACAGTATATAATTAGGCAAGTAAGTGTTTTCTATAACCATTAAAAACCAAATGAAGTCTGGATTTATTGTTACGCTGAATTTGAGGTATAACTTAAGATGAGAAGTCCATCCCGTGCAGAAGCCTTGTCAGCACACAGGAAAACAACCAGAGTGGGAGGTGCCAGGTATGGGATAACTGTGTTTATTTTGCTCTTTAGGTGGACAGGAACAGAAGGGTGTTCAGCAAACCATCATCGTGGACATGCGGGAATTCCGTAGTGAGCTCCCATCTCTGATCCACCGCCGTGGGATCGACATAGAGCCTGTGACTTTGGAAGTTGGGGATTATATTCTAACCCCTGACATCTGTGTGGAGCGGAAGAGCATCAGCGATCTGATTGGTTCCTTGAACAACGGCAGGCTGTATGCACAGTGCGTGTCCATGTGCCGCTACTACAAGCGGCCAGTTCTCCTCATTGAATTCGATCCTAACAAATCCTTCTCCTTGATCCCGCGAGGCTCCTTGCAGCCAGAAATTTCCAGCAATGATGTTACTTCTAAACTAACCCTTCTCACACTGCACTTCCCGAAGTTACGAATCCTGTGGTGTCCCTCTCCCCACGCTACTGCTGAACTGTTTGAAGAGTTGAAACAAAACCATCCCCAACCCAATGCAGAAACAGCGATGGCCATCACCGCAGATTCCGAAATTCTCCCCGAGTCAGACAAGTACAACCCTGGGCCTCAGGACTTCCTGCTAAAAATGCCAGGAGTTAATGCAAAAAACTGTCGTGCCTTAATGACCCACGTTAAAAACATTGCAGAGCTGGTGACACTGTCCAAGGATGAGCTCTCCAAGATTTTGGGTAATGCTGCCAATGCCACACAGCTCTTTGACTTTATTCACCTGACCTATGCAGAGGCACTAGCGAAAGGAAAAAGCAAAAGATGACTCATGAGATTGTTCAACACAGAGCACAGATAAGATTTTCTGGCACGGTACTTTGGCAAATACATGAAATATTTTAATAAATGCCCCCTCTAAGATAACCAGCTGTTTCTTGTTAATGCTGTTCCGTCAGTTTTAACATGTGAGTTAATTATTACTGAAGGCAAGTTTCAAGAGGAAAAAATATTTTTAATAGAGAAATGTATATTATTTTTATTCTTTTTAAAGCACTTTAACCAATTCTATAATACCACTGAATTAACTAAATGAAGTTTTTCACCAAGACCATAAGAATTAAGTGCTAAGACTAACTGAAAAAGGTGTTTTCTTGTGAAAGTTATGATGTCTTGTTCGCGCTAAAAATGTGCTGTGTTTTGATTAGTCTGTGTGACCTGCTGCATGATACAACACTGCTTTTGCCATTTTTAATGTCTCACTCTCTGGCAAGTGCCAGTTTTCAAATTACAGTGATGGAGCTATTTGAAACACATCATGGTCTTTGCTCAGGAGTTTGTTTAGAATATACTGGGACTGAATCCTGAATTTTAGAACATGACCATAAGCCTTTGTCACAGTAAAATCCATTTGTATGCTATGCTCTACATTATGCTTGCTTACCTTACTACCAGTTACGCTTTTTGCCATTCCAAAGCCGGTACAGCTCTGTCTTGCTAGATTTTGCAAAGTGCTTTCCTTTGGTCTGACTGGATAGAGATTCTGTGGTGCCACAGTGCAACTTAATTTTGAGTGTGCCTTACTTATACTTTTAAGAGGCTTTGTTTTTTACTCAGTTTTGGTAGCTCTTTCACCTCTTTCACTGGAAAGTGAAAAATCTGGGTATACCATTGGCACTGTTCCTTTATACCAAAGAATATTTCCTCTTGTAAAATGCAGTAGTTTTCTAAGCAAGGTTTTCCAAAAGTATTAAAAGTTCTTCCAATATTGGCTTCTTTTGTGTCCTATTGCTCTTGAATTTTTCTGCCTCAAATCAACTGTCTGTCAATAAACTCAGTAAAGCCACTGTCATGTAGAAGATAATACTTTTAGCATTTTGTGTAGCATAAAAGAGGGGAAAGTTTGTGAATGTGTGCATTGTTAAATTATATATTCTACATTGAACTTTGGTACAACTGTGTAACAAACTGCCATTGCCAAGAGGGTTGGTCCAGTGTTATTCCATGCTAATGTATTTACATTTGCTTTTTACAAAACCTTTATCTATGACTTGCACATGTATTTATAAGATTCTAATGGGAACAACAGATCAATAGTATCTCCTTCATGAAAGAAGAAAATATTTTTTATGTTCAGGTCTGGTAAAAACTGTATTGTGCACTTTCAGGTATAATGTTCATTGTGCATTTTAAGGGTGAATTATGAATTGTTAACTTTATTCTGTGGCTGAGCTGTGACAAATTTCCAAGGGAACATTTTTCTGCAGATGCAAATTTCAGTATTAAATATACCCATAATAAGATTAAAATTTGTTTATTATCTTGTTTTTAATTTGGCTGTATTGATGTCAGAACATTTTTATTTTTAGTGTGTGGTTTACAATCCAGATCTTAGGGTTTCTATTGCCCTAAATTCTAATTTATTTAATATGAAAAGAAGTCTTTCCATGGGACTTATTCAAACTAATGTTGTCAGATGTGCTAAGAGAACTGAAAATCAGAGTAAGATCATAACTGTCCTGAGTGCATGGCCTGTAGAGCCTGATTCAGAAAAGGGGAGCTGACCAGCCTTTGAGAACTGACATTGTGCAGTTGCCTCATTAGGGTGCATCATGAACTGTGGGTTTGGGGTTTTTCACAGATGCTGCCTCAGCTCTGTCAGTGAGGTTTGGGATTTTTGCATTGATGTGTATGGGGTGAAAATGAAGGGTATAGTAACAGGTGATAACGTTGTAGCTTTGTGTTGTATGCTAGATCAAAGTTACATAATGCAATTAAATAATTATTTGCTAAATATTTTGATGGAATTGTCTTTTTTGTGGAATTTTTGTAAAACTTTTTCCTTTTTCTTTCTCTATGCAGGATTTGCCTTTTTCTCTAGAACAGCCACAAGTAGCATTGTTGCATGTTACTATTGCTCCTGTGCTTTGGCATTTCACTGTATTAGGGGGGCAGGGGGTACAGACTGTGCTCCCAGGTGGGAGAGGTCGTGTGTCCTGAAACCACCTATCCCTGAAATAACGGAGCCTGAATGCAGTCACAACACAAGGTTGGGTGAACGATGAAAATCCTGGCCTTGGGGTGTTCTTTAGCCCACTTTGATCAACAGTCATGGAATTTGTACATCTTGTCATTGCTGATGTTTTAAATTCATGGTTTTTTGTTAAAAAAGCAAGCAACAGACCCCGCCTTCACTTCGGGAGTGTCTCAGCTTCTTCCTTATCCCCAAACCAAGCCTTCATGTTCCCAGGTCCCTCAGTAGGTGAACCCCTCATGCAGGGTTCACATGCTATAGAGAATTTGCCAAGCTGCTCCTTTCTGCTCCTTTCTCCTGGGCTTTGATCCCAGACAGCTCTTCTAGAACAACCACACAACCTCTTAGGAGCAAATGCAGCTTGTATTAGCAAATCTACCTAGCACAGGATAGATGAAGCTGTAGTCCCTGTGTTTAAGTTGCCTGGACACTATTCCTGCTCCTGGGGACACTTGCAGTTTCGAGCTGCAGCTGCAAAAGGAGGCTTTGCTGGCAGTGTTGTCACTGTGCAGTCCCTAACCAAAGCAAACTTCACCTGCAAAATTAGCTCTTCTGTGTGAACACGTGAAGTAGGGCTTGTCTGGTAGCAGCTAGATTGATTGCTTTCAAAACTTAAATGTAAGCCACTTGACCAGAAATCCACACAGTTTATAAAATATGTAGCTATGCTGTTAAAAACAGTGACTCTTTTGGAAAGTGGAAAAGTTTGAGGATTGTTGTGATTGTGATTTCTCATTTGCAGAGTGATAGTACAACCACAAATAACTTAATTTTTAAGAATTAAAATATTTGCCTCTATTTGTTTCTAAAGCTCTTCTTAGTCAGGATTCCAATTCTGACTAGAATCCAAAAGCAAGCATCTGCCAAAAAATAATTATTAAATGGATACATTACTTATATGCCAAACAGCATAAAGAAATGTAACTGAGGATCATTTAAAAAACTTGTCCTGTTTCCAGTATTTCAGGCTCCATGAGCTGGGTTTACAATCCTTTCATAAGGACCATTTTAGGATCAAGTTCTCCTTAGCCCTTACTCAAAGATAACCTAAATTAAATTAATATTCAGTTGATCTGTTTTGTAAAATATGTGATTTTAAGAAATGCAAGTAGAGTCAAAACCCAGAAAGTTCAGAAACCATTGCTCCAGCATTTTGTAATACTTTGTAATTATAACTTATTTCATATGTTCATTCTTCATGTAATAGCAAGAATTTTGGATATTTGCAGAATCAAACTAAGCATAAACCCTTTTATGTGCTTCATATGAAGCCTTTAATGTCTTGTTAACTGTTAGGTACCTTCTTGCATTGAAAATACACTTACCAATAGTATATGCACTTTCTTGATTTGCATGTTTTGATAAGATTGTACAAGGAAATATTCAAGATTTCAGTGCCATTTTAAATTTTGCATACAAAATGTTAGGAGCTCATCTCCCAGACTTTTCAATACAAATAGGCTGGCCACTTTTTTCTTGAGTTTGGATCTGTATTATGCAAGCTTCCCCTCAATAAATTAAAAGGAAGAAATATCCTTAGTCACAGTCTCGGAAAACAAGGAAGAACTGTTCCAAGCCAAGACCTAGCTGAGAGGTGAATTCTTACTGAAGTTAATAAGGGTAACCAGGGCTGCTGCACTGCTATGGTGATTTGTTGTCTAAACAGAAGATGTTGCTGCAGTATCTCAAAATGGGCCTGTGTACGTACTAATTTTAGTGTCTTTTTTTTTTAAGGCATGGCAAAATCACCTTAATCCACAACTGCTAAAAAGTCTTCCTAGGAATATTAAATCAGGACTAAATAGATACCATTTTCTCAGCTTGCATTTTACCCTAGTTCTGTCTGTGAGAGCTTCCCTCTATAAATAAAAGCACAGTTTTCATTTCTAGGGTCCTCTGTTCCTCATTGTTACTTCTTTTTTCTTTCACCTTGATCATCTCCTATCAAAGAGCAGGAGCCTGGAGTTATTAAACAGCTGACATTTTTTCCAAGCTCACGTTATTAGTCAGCAGTGCAATCTTGTTCTTGCACTCTCAGCTTCTTCCTCAGCTCTCAGAATGGCACTTAGACCATTCTTACTTATATTCTTTTTTGTTTATAAAAACACAGCGGCCACATGGCAAAAGTTTTTGGAACTGACTTGCTTTTTTTAATGTAACCATCCTCATGTAAGTTCAGATCACAATCAATAGTCAAACTAAAAACATACATAAGTCTTCCCGTTTATGAGATGCTAAGGTTTACCATGAGCTGGGCCCAGAGAAAACTAAACACAGTTTCAGAAACTATTAAGCTGGGACTACTCATTAAAGGATTTTAGCTAGGAGCTAGAGAGTAAGTTTATAATTTTGAGGGTAGAATTTTCAGAATCACTACCAAACCTATCACATTTGTATAAGAAATTTATAAGGGTTTTATTTTAAAATCACCATTCATATCTTTAGCTTCACTTTGATAAATAGTTCAATGAATTCAAATTTCATCCACTAGAACTCAGAAAACTTGGAATTTTACATAATTGAATTAGCAAGAAGAGAAACAAATTCCCACCTGTAAATTCAGTGTAATAGTTCTGGTTTCTCTCTCCTTAGTGGCTGTTGCCTGTTGTCCACAGAAACATGCTAACCTTCAAATTTCGAGCACATACAAAACCATCTCCCAAGTGATTCAAAGCCCAGGAGTTTTCCCAGTGAAATTGGCACATGAAACCTGAACTTGACAAGGCTGCACTTCAGCCCCCCTAAAAATAGGCAGCATAGTTCTAATTTGAGCTCTTTGCATAGAGCCCTGCAGTTCCATGAGGTTACACAGTGGGACACGTGCATTATCCCTCTGAACATCCTCTTGGGTGAATGGAATGTCCCAGCAATGTCCCAGCTGTGCAGCTGCAGTGGAGATCTGTGTGTCCTGTACTCACAGCATCATTTAGCACTGAATTAAGTAACATCTTACAGTTTCTTCATCACTTTTTTCTTGTGAAAATGTAAATTCTTGTGAATTTACATTATTCTCAGATTCTCTATTCAACTTTTATCTTTCTTCTATTTTTCCTCTGGAATTATCTGATTTATTTATTTTTCACATCTCTTATCCTAACCATGACTGTCTGTATTCTTGTCCTTTTGTTTCCCTTCAAGAACACTGCTTAAATATTGTTGCAATTTGTGATGTCTGTTGAGCACAAATAACACTGAATTCTTTGCAAGATTGGCTGCACCTGAGCCTTGTGCAGTACTTATTATCCAGGGGCTTACATAAAAAAAGTATTGAACTTTGTTTTCATTTTGGTCCCAGACTTGAGGCATGTCACACTTGGAAAGCTGGCACTCAGAGAAAAGAGAGCAGCAGGTTGGCAGTTCTTGCAACATTTAATTCTCGGTTTTGTCTTAGATTTCTTTTTAAAAACATTAAAAGTAGTCCAAATAACAGGCACAATAAAATCATAATCATTTGGTTTTATAAATTTTTCCCACCCTGGAAAAATTTCAAAGTATTTTTTATGTGTCACAAAATTCTTGGAATTTTACACATAGATAGCAGAAGTTGCAAACTTTCTTGTGGCATTTATATCCCACGACCATTTTTACATATCGCAGTGCTACAACTGGCAAGTTATCAGATCCTGCAAAAACTCTTATTCCATGCTTAAACATTTACAGTAGGACGTGGGAGATCTGCAACAGCAAAAATATTAACTCCATGTCTCCTACTTTTGTCTAATTTTTCATTATTGAAATCCCGCTCTCTAACACTTCCCATTGTTAAAATATGCTTTGTTTCTGCTTCATTTTAAATCTCTGAATGATAAGTGTTGGGAAGAACCATGGTCTTTAAAATCAACATATATTTGTGTTAAACTATCACATGATTCTAAGTGCTGAAGTCTCTGTAATGCTCTTGTTTCATTTGTTACAGATGCATTTGGAAGTGTATCGATCCACTTTCTCTACAGCTTACACAATGTCCTCCCAACACTTGCAGTGTGACAGCAAGGGGAGCAGACACTCCTAACAAAAGCTGGCCAGGATGTAAATGTTCAGATCATCTGCAGCTACAGCACAACAGCAAAATCTAGAGATCCTTCAAGAAAAGTCCTGCCCATACCAAATATGAAAATGTACCTAAAATCTTCAAGAGATGTCCTGCGCAAACCTTGGTGCATGAGGTACTATCTGTACAGACAGGCTTTCAGATAATGAAGGTGTCTCAGCCAAGCCTTGAACTGCAGCAATAAATCTGCTGTACTACAGTTCATATAACTATTATAGTAAGTTGCTGTTTTCTTAAATATTTGCATTATACTGCACATCACTAGCTGACAGAAGTCAAAATCAAGCTTTTCTTTTTCACCTTAACATTCACTTGACAGAAGGTCTTAATCACATACTAAGTTATCTGAGTTCTTTTCCACAAAGGGCTATTGGTATTAAAATGTAGTGGTTTGGGGTTTTTTGGTCAGCCCCACCAGCTGCTTAGGGATCCCTGACATACTTCTAGTGGCTTGAATAACTCTTGTGTTATTACCCAAACAGAGGAATTTCAACTGGTGTCCAGCAGGAATGTCTGACTTTCCTTGGGCCATTACCAGCTCCAGCCTGTGCTGTCCCACACCAGCATGTGCCCAGGCACGCACAGAGTACCTGCAGGGGGGTGACACGAGCCTGCACATCTGCAGTGGCCGTGTCTCTGCAATGACCCTGGAAAAGCCACCTAAGCCTATCCCTGGTTCTATATTTAAAACTGTTTGTTTAATTGGTGGAGTGCACCAAGAATAAATAATGAGCTAATTCTGAAGATCATTCCCAGAACAGCCAGCTTGGATTGTTTCCGCAAGTCAGAACTCTCTCCTCTCCTTTGTTTGGGTTTTCTGGATTTTGGTGTTTTTAATGGTTTCATTGTCTGAAGGTGAACAGCTTTATCTAAATGCAATTGTAGGAACAGTACAATATTTCAAGCATGAAGCATTCTGCACATGAGTGAGTGCAGTGTTTTTGCAGTATTTGTTTACTGAATATAAAAATAGTTAAAAGTTCAAATTCTAAAACTGGTTCAAGGATTCTAACCAGATTGGAGATGCAGTTTCTTCCAAAAAAAAAAAAGAAACAACAACAATGACAAACCAAAACAAAAGTCAGTTAAGGAATATTACCACCATAGTTTTTCCAATGTATTGTACAGACCTTATTTACCTTCCATGATAACAGTTAAAAACAAAGAACTTAACTACAAATTTTATCTCAGAAAAGAAGAATTAAAAAAGACTTAAACAGATACAGTAATTCATTTTTCAAATTTTTCATTAACTTTTTAGCTGTAATAGGCTATAAAGGTTTGATAATAATTAAAAAAAAATTACCTTCTCTTGTATTTTGCTTTATTGGAATGCACCAGCAGTGCCCACAGGTCTCCGTGTCTCCATGAGTGCACTAGCAAAGAGATGAGGTACAAAGTAACGTACAATGTTCAGATGGAGTGAAATGACTGTCCAGTAACAGAGTAGGCTGGCTTATGGACCTGATGATTTTTAATATTAATACAGTAATTGTCCTTTTTAATGACTATGGACATAAGTGGAACTCATTTAACTTGACCTACTGTGGTTCAAAGAACACAAGCTCTAGTCAAATACCAACCAGACCCTGTGAGAAGAGTACTGTATCTCTTTGCTAGGTTATAAAATTAAGAACTGAATTCTGTCATGCACTTGGTGTTATATCCATTTTATCTCATAAATAGAGAGCCAGAAAAACTAAAGGCAAAGGGTTATGCCCAAGCTGATAAAGCAAGTCTGTGATGAAGTGTGAAATTGAAACTCACCACTGACTCATAGGTCAGTTTAAACCTTAAAATCTTATCTTTCATATATTTCCATATGCTTTTTCAACTCTCATATGCTGTTGCTTATTACCAGTTTAAGATGAAAGTCTTTATTTCAGTAGGAGTGTAGTGATACTCTGAGCAGCTTACACTGAAGTTTCTCTTGATTCCTAGCACTGATGCACCGACTCATCCTAAGTCGCATGCAAAAACATTCTGCCACCTCCAGTAGAGCTTTGGAACCAAGTATGACATCTATCCCACGGCACAAGCTCACCAAAAACCTGTCTAGAAGCCAGTTTAATCTTACCTTCTGAGTTGTGTCTAACTACCCTGTAAGACAGGAAAGCTGCAGATTAAGTGGTAGCATGGAGTCAAGAACCAAGAAGTTACTGTTTGCTGCTAGACTTTTTCAGTTCAAATCCTTTTTCTAAGAGTGAGTTTTAAATACTACTGAGAAATTCAGGCTGGCAGGCAGGACCCAGTTCAGACCTGGAAAATCTGGATTTCTGAGCAACTGTAATTAGCTTGACCCTTATTTTTAGGGTCACACTGCTTAAACTGGCAGATATCAAAATAGGCTGAGGGCCAAATCAGTTATGATCTGGTTTTATTTATCTAAAAGTCTCATACGGACCTAATTTGCTATTTTGTGTTAAGAAATAATGATTAAGTAGAAAGGATTATGAACACATGTTTGGCATAGAGAGGAAGAGAGAATGCAGCCATAACTTCAATTTTGGAATGTCTTACTTCATCATAAGCTAAAGTTTCAAAGCTGACACGGGGATTTTGGTACATAATGCCTCATTTTCAACTAATTGCATCTTAACTGAACATTGAAACCTTCAATTTGGAAGCTCAAATTAGCAGCTATATGATGGTAGTTTTTTCCTCCGTTGTGCGTAGATGCCAACTAGAAGATCTAGGCATATGATCAAGTCTTTAAATGTGGTTTTATTAGGTAATAAGCATAATCAATGTATGGTGACAGTTTTTACAAAAAAATTCCTTCTTATAGTCTGCTGGTTTATCCCTAATCAATATCTTGAATAATTCACCCTGAAGTTTTCTCAAAGCTCTCTGTAGAGAAAATCAGTATCCTTCCTTGAAGGTGCCTTGCTTTGGGCTAATAAGAAACAAAAAAAATGTAACTATTCAAGGTAATTCCCATGCTACCTTGTGTCAAAACTGCATTTGAAAAGTTGAAGTTCCCCGAGGGAAAAGTAAAAACATCCCTGGTGGCATATACCAGTTAAATATGAATGCAAATCACTGCTTCCTTAACTATCTATGCAAATTAATCTTTCAGTTGGGTATGAGATGTTTATACTTCAAGCCTATCAAGTTGATTAATGACTTGGTCAACATAAGCCTTGGTTCGCAGGGAAGGCATCTGCAGATAAATAAATCAAACACTACTTGCCAATTTATAATATTGTATTCACGCTTCTACCCTGTGCATGCCGAATGATAGCAGTGGCACATGAATCAAATGGAGACTTTACAGCTTCCCAAATGCCACAATCTGCCAATTTCATTAGCAATACCATAAAATAATATTTTTAGTCTGGAATCTGGGTAATTTCCTAAGGAAATCAAACTTAGAAAAGCCACCCTGTGCTCTTTGGAAGTATGAAAAAGACATATGAAGTCAAACTGTTGGAGAACAAGGTGTGAGAAGTTGCAGAGGAGGAGTTGCACCAAGGGTTGGTGGTGAATGGTGCTAATAGACACAGACGTGTGTGCTTAGTGACACAGGCATCCACAGAAACTGCTCGGTCTGTGGTGCTCGTCCTTCCTTCCTCCCCAGACACCTCTGGGTCCCATTCCCTAGGGATCAGTAGGCATTGTGTACAGCACAGCGGACAGAGAGCTGGAGAAGCCTGAGCTAGAGCTCTGCAGCTGAATCACTGCTGCATCAGCATGAGAATGGGGCATGACAAAACTGGGTTTATACGGCTGAGCCATCTCACAGTCCTCATCCCAAGGAACAAGCAGAACAGGGGCATGAAAAGGATGGGACTTAAAAGGTAGAATGAACATGCATAATTAATTTTTAGGGACTGCAAGATGATGGGATCATCTTCAGATTTTCCCCATCGGTTGCTAAGCAGCATTCTTAAGTCACAAGATTTGCCTTACAAAATGAACAGTAGTCTCCTCACATTTTGCTATTTTTCCATTTTACACTGTTCTATAGCCAAGCTTGCATTATAACTATATTTCAAAATGCTCTAAAACAAAATAAGATGAGCACTAAGCTGCAGTCTTTGAGAAAAGCTTTCAGTTACTACCTGGGACAAGTAGTCCATGGACTCTCCAGTCCCCAAAAAGGAATTAGAAAAGCCTCCATCTCACATGTACCGAAGGAATTGCTTTCTGCCTCTCAGCCCTGAGCTCTACATGAGAAATTGAACTTGCATCATAGACAAGGCAAGAGTATCATACATTTGGGTTTGTATATTCATTATCAATCTGTATAAACAAAATCTTAGAATTTTTCCTGTGGTGGTAGTAAAATAATTGTATTAATCCTTTCGATCTGTGCTAAGGATGTTGTTCCAAAGATCAGACACCCATTCAACGCTCTGGGCATTCTGACAAAAATTAAAATTAAATCAAGGAGCTCTCTCTGTTAGAAATCCTCTCTCTCATTTAATTAGAAGTAAAGGGCTGGCTGCCAGTGTTCCAAAACTAATACCAAACATTCCCACTGCAAACACCCTCTCCACAAATGATTTGATTCACTACCAGAAATTTCAGAAATCCTCGTTCTTGAAGAACAAGAGAAGCAAGTGACAAAGAGTTCAGGATCTTTCACCAACTGTGGGCAATTAATTCCTCACACTTAGATCCCATGTGTCTGCAGCATAACCATTCTACACTGGTAGCTCAGTTAAACAAAATGAGCAATCATTTTAAAGTGCAAAATGACCATCAGCTCCATTTTCTATATTCATGAAATGAACAAATCACAAAGCTGAATAACGTGGGTGATCCTGTGGAGTGTGTGGCCTGAAGCAGAAGATGTCTTCCAATGAGAGAAAAGACATACTCAATACTACAGCAGGTCTTTTCCTACATTTCTACAGAAAACACAGAAGGCTCTTGCTAAACCAGCACCAAGGTGATAAATTGTACCTTCTCTTGCTGGTGTCTCTACAGGAAAGCTGTAAATAAGACTACAGTTACCATCATTCAGGCTGCTTGTTTGTTTAGGTTTTTTAGCCATTAGCAAGAGACTGATTGGAGATTCTGGATTCCTCTGCCAAACTAAAGCATGTACCCTCAGCTCTCCAGAAAAACATTTCCCAAAGGGATATCCCAAAAGCTTCCCAAGTCTCCTAGGTTAACTGTAGCAGCCTTTACAGCCCCACAGCCAACAAATGCTTCTCTCACAGCCACTGGCCCAAATCCACACCCATTGGTCTACGACTTTTCATATCATTTTTTAATCTTTGTTCACCTCTTTTTGTCTCCACCAGCTGTTAAGTAAAAGGACAGGGAGCAGGTAACAAAACCTGCAGCCTAGGGGTAGGTAGGCAGGCTCCTGTTGCCAAATCAATCATCTCCTCCCTGCAAGCCTCCAATTTCTACAAAACAGCAGGACTATGGCTGAGACATGAAAGAACAGCAGTCTCTGGCATGTGTCCTCTTGCTTGAAGGAACAGGCAAATGAGGAGAAAAGAGGCATGAGGAGGCTGCAGGGATGGAATACACACGTATTCAAAGGTGAGACTGCATCTACACAAGAGGAAAAACAGGCAGAAAGATCTAATGCAGGCAAAATGGGCTGATAGAGGAGATACAGGTACCCCACAGGAGAAAATAACCAAAAAAAAAGAGAAGTTCGTAGGAGGATTAGAGGAAAGAAACTAATGGAAAGATCAAACAAAAATGAACAAATAGAACTTAAATGCCATTAATAAATATCCATTTCTTTTGACAGACTATTAAAGCTTCAGTGCAAGACTGAATTTACAATTAATACGAATAACCACTGTTTGGCAGTGTTAAAACCTAATGTAATAACAGCCAGTGGTGAACAGTTATATTATTTTCTCAGACGTAAGCTGAAGTGCAATACTGTTTTCTTTTATGAGAAGCCACTGATGACCTGCAGTGAGCTCCACTCAGTAAGGTCAGCATGACTACAGTTGGCAATGGAGACCAAAACTGCGGGATTGCTGCTCCCAGCCATCGAGTCCCTTCTGTAGAATCACTGGGTTCAGATCATTTCATGTTTCTCTAGAGAATACAAAAACATTATAGCAGAGATAAGGTCAGCCTAAAGTTTCTGTACCATGGCTGTTTCAATATCAGGATTTTTATTACTAATTTAACCTACTAATTTAACCAGTAAGCTGGTGAGAGGTTTTCATTTTTTTTGCTTTTGTTCATAGCTATTATGCTGATAAATGCTGTTTTTTCCTCTTTCAATTTCTTTGTCAAATAAGAACTGGTTCTGTGGTTTACCCTAGAAGTCCATCTAGTCCAGCGTGTTCCCTAGAAGAGCAGCCACAACAGGATACTTCACAAAGCCATTCCTGTCCTTTGATTTCTGTTGGACTCAAGCAGTTGTTCCCCCGTGAGAGAACCGCCCCTTGTTACCTATGCTGCCATTTTGTACCTAGAGTGTTAAAAGCTTACACAAATCCAAATAACACTGTATCAACAACTCATCCACTTCCCCCTCACTTAAAGCTCTTTGGAGAAAGCTCTGTGGAGAACGTAGTTATTTCTTCCTCGCATAACATGTTTTGTCAATCTTTTGATCTCAGGCCTTTAAGGAATATATTGGAACATAATAATTATAAATTATATGACACTAGGAGAAGCTGTAGTAGTTCTTGCCCTAGTTTCAAAGTAGCTTGCTCAACTGTAAGCCAACTGCACTACCATTCTGCAATCCTGCAAGTTAGGTGGCAAAACTGTGGTCTTTACTCAAAGAATTTTATCTAGAAATTAAATACCCCCATCAAATATGTAGTTGACACTACTACAGAATATATTAATGTATGTTTAAATAATGAATTGTCTTTATTTACAAATCTGAACACAGTGTTCACATCTCTAGAATAATCAAATTCTTTATATAAAGCCTGGACTAGAACTGAAAAGCATCGGTAATTTCTGAATAATTCCTAAAAGATGTTTGCATTGTTTCACGAAACAAACAATCCTTCCCTAAAATATAAAACTTACAATTGCAAGATTAATTACATATTCACTGTAAATCACAACAAATATTTTTATTTGTGCATTAATGGGAATATTGAAATGCTGATATTGTGTCATTTATCTGTTTTTCATGTTCAGCAGTTTCTAAGAGCAGAACACTGTTTTGAAAGTGAGAGAGGGAGAGTTGGGTCCATCCTTTCATTGCAGAGCACTGGGTTGCTCTGGCAGCTTCAACCATTGTACCACTACTTCTTATCCTTATTCTGTTGAAAAAAAGGGAATATAGAGTCCATTGCTATCTTTGGAGGCAAATGCCAAGGGCTCTTGTTGAACTATTCTGTAAGAAGAAGGAAGTGTTGCACATGTCCATGCCCAAGACAGGAAAGGTGGTGCTCAAAAGTCAAGAACAATTGTGTGGAGCTGGACAACTTCCATAGAGTGATTTTATGGAAGAAACTCTTTTTAAGTAGTTATTTGCTGCTTTAAATGTGTCTTTTAATTGACTCCTATCACCACGTGTTTTCATAAAGCATAAATGCCTTCAAGAAATGAGCACCATCTGTGTTTAATGTCAAACCCTTCAACACACCTTTGTCTCAGACATCATTTTTCCAGGCTTTCCAAGTTCTATAGTATTCTTTAGCAAGGAATACTCCATGTGTTCTGCAATATGGACCATGTCTATACCCTTCTAATCAATGAATGGGCAATGTCCATTAATGCAGCCATTGGAATAACTGGAATGATCTAGGCTGCACTGTAACATCAAAGAGATTTACACCTCTTGCACAATGCTCTACATTGTTGTTCTTAGTTTGCTTCTGGAATTGGATAAGATCTGATTAGCTAACTGTAATCTAGAGAAATAAAAGAGAAATTTATCCTGTTTTACAAAGCTTAACAAAAAAATAACCTTCCAATCCGTCTAAAACAATTTGAACAAGTAATTCTTTAAATGTAGTGAAGCATATTGGAATGTTGTCTTAAAATCATGGGAAAACAAAAACTGACTTTTTTTGTGCCTGTGGTATCACTGCTGAACAAGTGCACTGAAAAACTCTTTTGGAGCATGGAACCATGTTTTGCTTGGTCAGCATGTAGTGTAAGCTCGATGCAGTCTCTTAGCAAGCTCCTGGACATCAGCAAATTGCAAATAATAAAAAAGCTGTATTAGACCATTGCACCAAGTGGCAGCTTAGTCCTTAATCTGTGAGCTAAAAAAAAAAAAGTAAAACCCGAAAGCAGGGTTGCATAATACTGATCCTGATGCAGTATGTTCTTACAGAACAGGACTGGCTCGGTATTAGTAAAAGTCAATTTGTCAGATATTTGCTCTGAGCACAATGTTGCACAATATGTGCAATAAATTACTGCATGCATGCATGATCATATTCTGCTCACAGAATAAATGCCTGTGTTCTCTATTGCACATTCTCAACTGTAAATCATCAGGTTTCTAAAACTTCTTTGAAGAACTTTTTTTTCCTCGTGATTGGTTTGATGTTGAATCAAGTTCAGTCACCTCAGACACTGACAGCTAAGCCTGAAGGTGAAATACACGAGGTATGAGTCCCATCTTGTTTGCGAGTGTTTGCACAGCCAACATTTGAAGCCATACCCAATCCATTTGCTTCGAGTTTCAAATCCATGTGACTGTAACACCCCGAGGAGAGCGCTGAGGGAGCGATCGCTGCTCCCCCGCCTCGGCTCCGCCCGCGCCGGGACAAAGCCCCGGGCAC